>LOND01003715.1:27567-47062 GCA_014220965.1 Paragonimus kellicotti
CTGACAGTTATTCTTACATAGAAAATTCCCTGTAGCTGTGTGAAATCTAGGAGATCCACAAATTTGACAAGCTATATCTGCAATGATCAAAATGGAAGCATCAAACAGGTGATGTCCTCAGATGAATGCATATCTCATTCCGTGCAATTTTCTAGATGTTTTCAAAAATGTGACGTCAGAATTTTGAGAGCTCTCTTTGACACATTCATTAATCAACCTCTGCAATGAAGCCACTATCGTGAAAAGTGTTGACGCGCAAACACGTTTCCGTAACACAGTTGAACATGTGATTCAGAAGAGTCACTGTTCAGTATTTCTCTGGAGGACATCATATCGCATCTTATCATCATCTACCGTAGCCCGCGAGATTACACAACAAAATCGAATGGGAAATTGTAAATGAGTATGACGAAATCAACTATCACAAATGTGTCAGTGGGTATCGGTTACACGAGCAGCTTGGTCCTGAGGGCCAGGTCTGTCATGCCGTTACAAATAAGAATCATGCTTCCGTGTGCGAAATACTTGCACATCAGTAACGGTTGCTTCCGGGGATTGTGTATGTGGTTAGTGATTTCTTTTCTGTTCGCTTTACATCGCTTTACATGTGTGGTAGTTGAACTGGTGCAGAAAGAATTGCTCTACTCCATATGTGGGTGTAGTACATTTATGGCGGGCAACCAAATGATTTTCACAAGTGAGCCTAGTGAAGTTACGAGTGAAGCTGGCTAATGATGTGTTTACTCATTTCTGTGACGTCGGATTGAAGGTTGTAGCCAGTTGGAGCTATTGTTGGGCTGAAGTTGTTGGTGAGGTTTGGTTGGACAATGTTTGATGAACCACACATTAGGTGCTTTTTAGGTTGGCGTTTACAGTCAGATGGCGTCGATGCAGTGTGACACTGATACTAAGGTTTGACTGCGCTAGCAGAACTGGTCATCGCTCGTTACCCAGCGGTGCAGATTAGCGCGGCGCGTGTGGTTGCAACTAGATACTTCTATTCCTATTCGTCTCGTTCGTTGAAATTATACCACGGATGACAGCGAGCACGTCATACAGAGAACTCACACAATAACACGCAGAGCATCCGTTATCTCATTCTCTGTTGTCTCAACGTCGATGAATCTTAACGGCGCGAGGTTTCTCTGCGTGAAAACATCTGTTGGCACGACGAAGGAATACACGAGCCATACTGGACGAAATGTTTGGCAGCTCCGGCTTCCATTCCACTTCATGTGTGCTGTTCATCGACCTCAACGATTAACTTGGATATCATTCGATCCTTGCTGGCGCATTGTTGGATTCTCGGTTCTTCAGAAGACGAGTGAATTAGTTCAATGGTGGGAGTTTCGAGCTCCAGCTGGGTTAGTGAAACATTTAACGCATAATTGTATACAGTTCCCGTTGGTAGCTCCAGTCCCGACTTGACCACTCGCAGTAGTGTCTAGCCTGAGTTGCATATTGATTGTAATAATTTCACTACTGATGATAAAGACCCGTCAGCCTGATTGTGGTTGGAACACACGTAATAACGTTGTCTTCCACGTTGTGTTATCTCTGGTTTATCCGTGAATAACGGTTCCCATAATCAGCATATAACCCTAGTCAGATAGATACCCCAGCAGTAATGACCAAGTTACAGCATTTAAGCCTTCAGACTGCAGAATTCAGAATGCGGAACAATATTACCATATATGTGTAAGTTGTGTCATTATATAATCAACCATTGTCCATTAATCCATTTTTAGTTCTTTACTAACAAGTACATATGCCATTCAATAATTGTGTATCGTAATTTTGTATCGTAAGTTTCACGGTCCATAACGCAGATGAATGGATTAAGAGTTGTACAGTTACCTTCTATCCGAGACTTCATCGTGCCCATCATCACGAACAGTAAAATGGATAGAAGAGGAGGAGAGGAGAAGCGAACGAACTTCAATAAATTTGTGGATCTCCTAGATTTCACACCGCTGCAGGGAATTTTCTGGGTGAGCATAACTGTCAGGATTTCTCTCCAAGTTCAAACCAGAAATATCATTAAATTTTCTCGGCTGTATTCTGAATACTGGGAAGAAGTTGGGGATTTCGGTTGATACGTGTTGAACAGCACCTACAAGTGATTACAAATTCTTTCATTCCCAAGGAATTTTTCGGCGAGGCGCTTTAGAAGTACGGCACTGCATTTGATTTCGGTATTGGGATGTTTACCGAATTTGACATTCACTTAGAAAGCGTTTCAACAATAAACGAATCATCAGTACATAGGATTTTCAGCACATTGAGTTGGGCGTGAAAACCCTAATTCTATACGCTGAAACACTTTGGCGCTGATAATATCACCTCGTTTGGTGATGAAACGTTTGCAACTAAAAGCCAATTTCGACGAACATACCAGTACCAAATCCTCAACCCGAGCTACGAAAAATACCACCAATTTTTCCAATTATCAAAAATACGGAAGTTTCCATAGCATATCACCGGCACTTATCGTTGCATATGGAAATAATATGAAGCTGCTGACGTGGTGTCCACACGTTTGCCTCAATTAAACATGGCCGGCGTTTCAACCCCAAAACTGTGACAATGATGTGCACAACTGACTGAGTTTCAACAAGTGTAAAATTCAGATCCAGTGTTTCTTTTCAAAGATATATCTAGATGTGACAGCTTCGAACAAATGAGTCCGATCTTCACATTCAAATTACTCAAATCTCCGACCACTCAATGCAATATGAAATACCGTTTAGCACATTCAACGAAGTCGTAGACTTCGATCTGTCGCTAATTAACTGATTGCTGGGCTATCATTTAAAGTTAACAGGCAGTAGATGTGTCTTTCATCGAGAAGATCGGGCAACTTGATCATTACTGACAGGCAAAGTGGTTCGGCTTTCAGACATGGTAATTTGGTCGTGCCTAGTTTGAGGTCAGTTGTGCACTGGTCACTAAGGTTGCCTTATGTAATTGCGACCGGTGTTGTAGTCCGGTTCACGCCGAGGATACGGAACGAACAACAAGGCGCGAACAAGAGAGAAACTCAGGTGGAATGCGTTTACTCGGACGGGGCTGTCTGAAAGCTTTATGGGATAGGGATATTCGCGATCAAATGTAAATTGTTTTTAACTCCTACCGACTCAAATCCTTCTGCTGCTGTAGTGTAGTAGGAACGATCATGCTATACTACTCACACCACTGCTATTCAGTAGTGGAACCAGAGCATATATTTTGACATCGAAGTAGCCGCAGGAAAAATACAAGAAACATTGGAGTGCAGCATCGCATGAAATGGTTCTTGGTACGTAAGGGAACGTAAAGGAACTGAGCGTTGACGTCTGTGGCAGCCGTGACGGTCTGGGCCGAGTGCCGTATGCAGATGAGTGTTTTCGTTTGTTGTCTTGTTGAAACGCATAACCCACGCGTTGCTTTTCTGAATAAACAACCCTTGTGTCATCCGCGTGAATAGCTATTTAACGCAAGAGGCCTGTGGCATTGACTGACGCCATCATTTTCTTGAACTAGCCTGTGTCTTGTCTTCATGGTGGTGTAAACACACAAGTTGGAAAGAAGATAATCCCACTGTGATGGACGAGGCTCACGACAGCTTCAACTTCAAGATTTTGGCGTAGTTTTGGATGCATTATATCGCAGGTTAGGACCTACACTTTCATGAAATTTGAGTGTAGAGAGTATACCGCTAGGTTTGTTTGTCTAAAGTGCCCAAATTAAAAGTGTGTCAGCTAATGCTGTGACTAGAATGACATAAATTTTGCACGACCTAAGAAAATCAAGGGTAGTCTGTGTCTATCAACTAACAACTAAATGCGAGCGAAAGAAACGTATAAGTGTCATTGATGAATTATCCGCCAGTGATTACGTCATTCACGGGGCAGCCGTTTTTGTCCTACGGCCATGATACTCTGGCTCGTCAGTGGTCTGTACCCGAATTTGTTAAAATTCTGCATTTCAGTTGTCCTATAAATGACACCACAGGAAACATCTTTCTATTTTTAGTTAACAGTATGCAATTACGCAAGTGTTTCAGTCTTCTGTGGAGGCAGTGTTCACGTAATAGGTACCATACAAGACGGAAGCTTGCTGACGCAGTCCATCAAATGTGGCCAATTGCGAACGATGCTAGAGAGACTCGTGGCTCACGAAATTACCATTTCCGTGATAATTACCAGCGATGCATCGTTTCACACACATTTTCGAAAATTTAGAGCACGTTGGTAAGACTGTCACCATACTCTCTGGAGCTGAACGCAATAGAGAACGTATGGATAATCTCCAAGCGCCGAGTGAAGAAATCGATTCGAATGCATTGTGACCACAATCTCGCAAATGGTTTTTCAAAAACGTTCCCAGAAGAAGTGGTGGTTACATTGCCTAGAGAATTCAGTTGGTTGTTAGTTGGCTCCTTCAGCAGATGGCTTGCAAAATATTAATAAAACGAAATGGATAGAGGGTGAGCATCCGGCAGCTAGTTTGGATTACGATTCGTTCGGTTGATTCATCATAAACGACCGATTGATGCAATTTTGGTATACATTTGAACAACCACTTCCAGTGCCCACCGTTGTCCAGGCCAACGATAGTACTACAGAATGTTGATGCTTGCGGCTGGTCTGCTCTCAATCGTGCGGTTTGGTAGGCACGGTATTCAGTAATGTCTTACGGTAATTCCATCAAGCGGTTCACCTCACTTACCTCTGGTATTCATTTTGCGTGAACCCAAACTGGACTTGCGATAATGCACTACCCACGCCGGACACTAGCTGTCCAAGCTTACAGACCGCAATTGATTCATTACTCTAGGTACTTCAGCCCTGCCGTCAGCTTGTATGGTAGCCACCGGATTGTCACTAGAATGGCTACCGCTTAAACACCCGAGAAAAGGCCTACATTGGTTATCCGGCCCATAGGACAGTGGTCGAAGCCTGCACCGACCGTCGATCCTCTCAGTTGTTATGAACCAACTGATATCCGGGTTCATCAGCGCACCCATGTGTACATTAGCCGTGCGCCCGCGTTCTCCAGTGAAACTTTGGCAAATCCCTAGATTCATTTAATATTGAGGTATGACATGATCGCAGTAGGTCACTGCATTGATGGCAAAGTAGTTGACTATACGTAAGATCTACGTCGTTGTCTTGGCCAAGACAGGTTCTCTGGATCATGACAGCTACTGGGACAAAAGTGTTAGGCGTATTTTTCAAGTGACAATTAGCAGTGAAATGTTAACGACTATAGTTTGCTTTATCATAAATCATTAACCACTATCTGCTTATGCGAAGCTCGGACAAGTATCGCCGCTGTGAAGTAATCATATGTAACATCAGATGTGTTGGCTTAAGGTCACCACATGGATGGATCATTGTTACAATGATAGCTTTTCTGTCTGCGCTTCCTCGCTGTGCCGATGCTCACTTTGACTGGCTAATATTCACCAACCCATGACAAGTCCAACCAACCTACCTGGTTTCGAACTGTTAGTTACTATTGAGCGTGGAAACAGAAATACCGCCAAAGTCCGTGCGCTGCAGTTACCAGCACACAGGTAAACCGAGTGATGCTTGTCTGTAAGTCAGTTACTCGCGATTGAAATTCTAACGTTAGCTTCATTGTCACCTATTCGTATACAACGATGCAAGAGCGGAGCAAAACAGGCAGCTGGCGTTCACATCCTTGGATGGTACTGTCTGTGAGCAGAAATTCAGACTATACGTCGTTTTAACTAACATGAAATGTATACGCCACTTTTCAAATGTAACCGCTTTTAAAGCAGACACATACAGTTCGCAGGATGAAACTTGTCTCAGCGGGCGTCCTCATCCCTGTTAAGACCAGTCGAGAAAGTGGCAATGTCACACTCCATTCTGGCTGGAATCCATCAGCTGATTTCTTTCTAAATTCCTCAGGTTGTTCGCCTCCAACTTCTTTAGACGCCTGTGTAGGAGCTGAAATGACATGTTGAACGTCAAGTCCCAAGTAGTTGGAAACTGAGAATTGTTTATCCGTATGACCCGAGCTCTGATAACAACTGGACCCAAACGGAGCAGTTCTCACATACAGTAGTAAACTGTTGACGGTTTCTCCTGGTCTCCGTGCAGACGTACACAACACGATACGTACTGATCCACTATTTAATACACACGCCTATCAGTCGCTTGCGAACACCTGGTCAGTGGTCATTTGGTGGTGTGATCTTGAGGTGACAAGCAAAACGCCTGGAAGGAAAAACGAAAACGGAATGTGCACCATCACAGAGGGAAGCTCACTAAGCAAACTACTGTCTCCAGAACAGCTCCAGCAAGCTGCAAACCGCGGTATAATCGGCATAGTTGCATACAGATGAGTGACCATTTCGTTCAAATCTGCAATTTTTACTGCCCGAATATTCAAAACATATGAATGCGGATGCCATGACAGAAGGTACAAAATCTTTCACCGACAGAAAAGTTTTCCCATCAGCTTGGGCTACTCTCGTTTCAGGATTGTCCACAGAACCGATCAATCCGACTTCTTTCAGCAATCGCACAATGACTGCCGTATATTCCACGCTGAGTTCTTTTTTCCACAACATACTGGCAGACCATTATAAAATGCGCCCGTAATCGACTTCATTCTAATTTACGTTTTATATCGGCGCAGATTTCGATATACAGCAGCCTGCAGCACATTCCATTGCTTGGTTCCTGTCGAAATGCAGTAACTTTACTGAATAATTCTGTCGTGTGGTTTGAGCACAGCGTCCCGGCGAGTGACAGATAATCGCCGCCGTTATTTATCATGATAATGAATGGTGTGCTGGCTTCGTCGAGGCTGGTGCTAGTCTGTCAGTTACAGGATACTGTGACCAGTGGATTTTCCTATGTCTGATGGTGTGATCTTCCTGGCGTCTCTTGGAAACGCGTCAGCTACATTCAGTAACCTTCGCTCAGAGGTCTCCTTAACTCGACCGGGACGCAGTTCGCTCACTCCGTAATCTATTTATGTAGCCATTTCACGTGAACACCTACATTATTTACTGACCACTGACGAAAAAGTTGTAAGACTGAGGGTAAAATCATTCAAACGCTCCCGAGGTCGCACCGACGAGTTTACCTGGTAAGATAGAACCCGGCTCCAAAGATAAATTGCCCGAATCTGAATCATACGTTGGACGGTTGTGGTAGTCAGGAAGTGGCTTGTAATTCACACTATATTTGACGACATTTCTAGTCCCATTGTATGCTTCCCAGGTTCTACATTTTTGCTGTCCACCCATAATCCGGCTTGCTATAAAACGCATTCGTAAGTTTACTAGGTGGCCAGAATGAGCACACCGTTCTCCGCCTGATAACTGCAGTCAGCTAGAAAGTCTCGTTGCTACACTTCAGTCATGGCCGAAAGGCAAACGATGTGGATTGTACTCGGTATAGCTACGTGACTAGGGGCCTGGGGAAGGATGGTATGCCCGACATGATCGACGGTCGGGACGACAAAGCTGTGATACTTGATGGCGGATGATCTTCGTAACAAGACTGTCCAAACTAACGAGATTGCTCCCTTTTTCTTGCCATCCAACACGTCCAGCGGCAAATATTCATTCGATAAATATACAATTATATAGGTTCATCGCTCTAGTTGTTGGCAATGAATTGCAGAATGCACGCGAATTATTTGTTTATTCTTGCTTCACCCGTTGAAACCGTCTGCTCCCCCTTCAAGATATGCATGTGTAATTTAATCTTAAATCTACGTGAGAATAATTAGAATAAATTCCAGTCGATGACCCCTCGACTAAGACTTCACAAACAATCACTGACTGTTGAGCCATATTTTGATTACTGATGAGTAGTAGGGGATTTTGGTTTTCACATATAGATTGAACATCACTCCACAATTGATCGCAGCTGTCGCATTCTCCATGAAATTTCCAGTCGGCCCCTTTCGAAAAGAAGCACCAGACTCGAGTGTGTTTCTTGTTAGAGCTCGTCATTATTGCACATGATGACTTTCTGTGATTTCAGCTTGGAGAAATGTCCTAGTCGAGTGGTCATTGATTGGAGTTAGCAGGGCAGTTACTACGTCATTTCTCGAGTCCAGCTAACGCCCTGAGCATTGCTTCACAAACGAATATGGCTGACTGTTCAAATATGATGATTCAGTAGTGCATAATGTGAGGCGAATGGCGCAGTGGTTAACACGCTCGTTCGTATCTCGTTTGTGACAAGGATATGCACTACTGACGAGCTCTAATGAGAGCGAAACTCGAGTCTAGTGCTTCTTTTCGAAAGGGGCCGACTGGATAAGTCTATGGGAATGCGACAGCTGCGATCAATTGTGGGTGATGTTCAACTTATGAAAACGAAAGGCACCTGCTTCTCATCGTTGATAATTTGAGTCGGTCAGATGACCAAGACGATTGTTGACGTGATTTGTTCTAAGAGTTCCACAAATGGAGTTGAGATTGTGCTGAGATGTTAGTCAGATTATATGGAGGCGCTTTGTTTTCCGTAAGTGTTCCCATTCAACTACCGTGATTTCAAGCCAGTACATATACATTGATGTACATATAATTACATAGATGTTTATGGATACCCAACGATATTCAAACGACCAAACCAGTGGCTACTAGGTAACAAGTCTGCTACAATGAACTGTCCATCTGTGAACTTGAAACGTTTGCAAGTGAGCAAATATGGGATAATCTGTGTTTCAACATAACCCTGGAAGTCACATGCACGACATTTTGGATGGTAATCTCAGCGATGCGTTACGTGAAATATTACCGTTGAAGCGTGATTCCCATTTTCCGCGCAGTTTTGACGATCAACTGAAAACCGAGGTTACATTTGAGAATTTAGTGAACCAACAAGCGTGGCTCAAACCAATTACCATTTGACAGCTGATGAAACACACGTATGGATCAGAATACGCTTGCCGTAATTACCGTAAAACGAAAGTAATTCACCAGATACCCATTACTCCAGCAACCTCAGGAACCTTGAAATCATTGCACAGGCGCGAGGATATTCTATCCACAAGCATAGAAAAACGCGCTGGTATGGTAGGAATGAGTAACATGGATTAGACCGACAAAGCTTATGCACTTTTGCTGAGCGAAACAGAATTCCGGAAAGAGGAAAATGAGCAAAACAGGACGGCATCGACTAAGGTCTGGATTAGGAAGTGCTTGAATCGAATCCTGAGAAGTCGAGGTGACATGGGCTAACGTTTGCTGCGTTTTGACATGTAAGCGATCGCTCGTCAGATGGACAGGCGAAACCTCCAATGTACAACAGACGGGTGAAACAACTGGGCACTACAATTACACAGTTTATTCCGATATCATCGTAGAACTTCGTCTGAAGGTCATCGCGTGCAATTTCATCGTTGCAAAGGTTGGAGTACAGTTCAGGTTAAATGGGAAATTTTGGCGGCAAGGTTGATCGGTATGGCAATGTGTTAGCCTCTGGGTCCAATTCTGGCTGACAGGTTCGTGGGAACGTTTGAAAGAGAGCAACTGTGTTCGAATGTGTAATCCCTCTGTCACCACCAACCACAGGCTTAACGGTAATTTTAGTGTACTCTCGACCGAGGTGAATTTCAAACGTTTCTTTGGGGTGTTCACTCAGGCACCTAATCCCAGTTAGTTCACCGTCGCACTGCAGGCGAATGATGCATTCATCCTTCTTGACGGAAACCCGTGCAAACACATCAATAATTCGATAAGACGTAGTAAATTTTGTAAGCAGACCTGAAGGGGCAACTAATTTCCACATTTTTGTTTCCCTTAACCAAAATCAGAATCGGTCCACTCTGTAACTGTCTCTAGTCAATGAAAGCAGCGCAAGTGACATGCTAGAGATTACACCACATTTTACCACTGATTCGCAACCGGAACATGGTTACACGGACGGACGCTTTGCACGAAACATGTTAGTCACATCGAATGGAGATCTCAATGTTGATGTTAAAAACGAACTTTTGTATGACGGAGGCTTATCCACTGAAGAAGTGAACAAACTTTGTCGCAGACAATATAACACTGTCTAGTCCAGCTGCATCACTAAGGTGTGTGTCATTTCCAGACCTACGCCCAACATTAGTATTAAAGAAAGTCTATATACAAACGTTCAATCAGTGTTTGTGTATATTTCACTCACTGCTGCTGTACAACAGAACATGACAGCCTGAATTCTAGACATTTGCCTAAACGGGATAAGAGACATCAGCCAGTTCGGATGAGAAACGAAGCGGAAAATTACTTACTAATGCAGTCATGTCACATCATGTTGTGAGCAGCTATTGAGTAGGCGTGAAAATAACACTTCGGTTCATATATCGCGGCGTATACAATCAATCAACTCATGCCAGTTCGACAGCGGATTTTGTCAAGGTTCGAACGGATTAAACTCAGATTACGTAGCCCGGTGCTATATTCATTAAAACCATTCGTTCAGACCTTAACAATCCTCCTGAACTTGTGTGGTTCATACGCTGGGCCCATCCAAATACATCAATGAATGATATCCAGCACTGGATATGCAGATATCCAGTGTCTTGAAAAGTTGTTGACAACAGGTTTGTTTCTATTGGTCAACGCGTGAATGTTGTGACATAGACTTTTCCCTCGCAAAAACTTATTAGTTCCTATTTCATCTATTGGCACTCTGAGGTGAATTACCAGGAACATGTCATCATCTTGGTCTGTGCAATAAGCGATACTCGCTTTTATTTCATGCTGAAGCATCGCATTCATCTGTACAAAAATTGTTAACATTTCGACCGAAGAGAGAAACTGCTTTTATACCCATCGGAACGACTGTAGCATGAAAGCTGAGATTGGCACATGACTTAAAGAAGCGTGTTGGGAAATTGCAACCCTGGTATTATGGGGAAAATGCATGTACACTGATGCAACACAAGTTTAAAGCCACAACAACGAAATGGACAGAAGGTAAATTCGGAAGGTGTTAGATGAGCGTGAGACTCTGTGCGTAGGTCCACTAAAAGCGGGTCTCAGCTGGCTGTTCCGGTGTCATAAATTGACTAAGGACAAGGTAATGTTCTATTTGAGGACGCAGCAAATAGACACTATAAGGATGACCAGGATGAGCGAACAAGTGTGACATCAGAGTGAGTGTCAATCTCAATACAACGCTTAATACCATTGATAAGTTTAATTTTGGACAACTGCAGCTTGAAACTAACGTGGAATCTTGATGAATGTAGCATAACATCATTTATTTTGACTCGTATTATATGGGTTGTAATTTTGCCGACTCGTTCACACAGTACACTCTCGTGCTGATTCAATTACATCCTTCTGGTTTATCTAAGACACCGCCAGACAGTCGAAGTGCAGAGCATTCATGGCTGATGTACTGTGCTACATCGGAATTGAGACGACGACTGAACTGGTGAACAAACCGTACAAACTAATATTGTAAATTAAACAGGGTAGATTCCGACAACGAGCTGACCTAACTGAAATCAACTTGACCGACCTAGACTGTGTTCAATTAAGTGACTATTGACCGTTTGTCTACCATGCTCACGTCCCGTTTGTGCTTAGTCTATTTGTCATCACTGTCGGATAAATCCCTCCAGATATTATATGAATAAGACTCTAGTACGGAATATAGTACAGACTGATTAAGATTCACTTGATAACAATGACGACCAATGTTAACATCTGCGGTTTGCTAATCAGCCCATACAAAGAGCAAATTTTCTTTTTGTTCATTGACGCATTCACATTTACTCACGCAAACAAGTTGTTCAGAGAGTCACATTGCCTGCATACGGTCACAGCATGCTGTTATTCATTGCAAACTTAGACACGAACTAATGGTTGTGTTCCATTAGCAGGACTTTCTAGGTTCAGTTACTTGGGTCGCATTGTTGTCGACCAAACAGTCAGCTACACAGTCACTGAGTTACACCCAAATCACGTGAATCATGTAAACGCTAGTTGTATCACGCTTTTTAAAACACCCCTTCGACTCACCACCTGTTCACAAGTCTATTTAAACTGTGGTCTCAATTACAGTTTGTGATACTCTACGCCGAATTGCGAAATGATAGTTTTTCCAGTTATCATCGTCCTCCTGGCTCTGTTCAGCAACGCATCAGGTGAGTTGTGATCAGTGCTTTACATTCTGAGTTCTTAATGATATGAGTTAAGTAGGGTTGACTATATCCAATTCGTGAGAGTTGGTGAAAACTTCTGTCACAACGATAAGAAACTCTGTTTTTCTTGAGTTTATACTATTGCATTCTTGACTGAACTCGTCAACGTGTTCTCTAACGTTTGCCTATTGTTCTGCAGCTCAAAATGGAACTCCTCCCCGCAAACTCAGTAAGTGATTTAAACCCGGTTGGTTACATTATATTCTGCGAGGCGAAATGCCGGAAATTTTATTTCTAATCTGCATTTGTCTGGGCTTATCTGTGTAAACTCTCAGGAGTGTATATTTCAATTCGTGTTCCGTGGCCTAACCAGTCTTCTTCCTACATCAACCTGCACGCAGCCAGCACATTCAAAGGCATCCTGTATTACGATTTGCGACTAGTAGAACATCCCGAAAATCTGACGAAAGAAAACAAGACTAAAGCTCAAACTGACGTTTGTAAACAGGTAAATCGTCTTTGATATTTCAATCGCGAATGCTTGCCACTGGTTGAGAGCTGAATATAACTATATGTCACATTACTGAATCATTCTAAGAACTATAAGTGTATTTGGCTTAACAACTAAAGCATGCATTCAGAAATGTTATCACGGAAGTGACAGACGCCAGATTTACACCATATCTCATGTGTATCATTTAGCTATTCATAAAGGTTAGCAGCTCATTACATGTTACTCCAACTTTGGTGTTAATGCTATATATGCTATCCGGTAGATAACCATCGTGCTCCGTTTTTCTAAAATCAGGTTCAATTTATTTCCGGACTTTTAGTTATAATGTGCCTTGTGTGTTAACTTTGTTGAAACAATGTGGAGATATCTGGAGTAAAGCATGCACATTATGTTGTCCGAATTACACAACTTGTTTTCAGTTAACCTATATGGTTCCATGGTATCGTCCACAAAGGAACATTTCAAACTGTACAATCGTTCGCACAGACAGAAATTGGATATCCGTGAACTATACGATT
This sequence comes from Paragonimus kellicotti, assembly GCA_014220965.1. Lineage (NCBI taxonomy): Eukaryota > Metazoa > Platyhelminthes > Trematoda > Plagiorchiida > Troglotrematidae > Paragonimus > Paragonimus kellicotti. Next base: position 40,723 of record LOND01003715.1, read on the forward strand.
TCGGTTACGGAAGAGTTTCTTCAGACAAATGATCCACAGTGTTCAACATACTATATTCTATTGGCAAACTTGGTCAGGCGAAGCGAAGCCTTCGAGAAGAAATTTTTTTACAGCATATAACTCTGGAAAACGGTGAGTCGTACACTTTTCATATTGCCTTCTGCAAAATCTCGCTCAGACCTCCAGAACGTTTGCAAGTACAACCTTACAGATTTCTGCTTGCAAACTTCTAATGAGAAACAGATTCTGTCTATCAAAATTTCCTGAAATCTGAATGTATATATCTATTCCATTTTCTCACAGGCAATTCTGGACAGCCAGCAAGTCCGTGTAAGCCGCGTGTGCTTTTCGTAATATCAATGTCTGTCTCACGGCCGTTCGAGATCTGCACCCTCGAAATCAAGGCCTCTAATTGTTTGTTGTTAAAAACTCATGCTTACGAACGTATACCTGTGTGCAGTGAACTGACTCTAAACTAATTGGATACCTTGTATTGGTTTCGTTCAAAATGTAAAATTGCAATACAACAGAGGAGAAATTACTCGTTTTATCATTCTCTTTCTTACTCCGCAATAAGCATCGGAAGATAATGGATCAACAAGTAAGCTAACCTACTGCTCCCTCAAACAACTGTTTTGAATTTAATACTCGGTCATCCCATCAACTACATGTTAACTATCCCGAAGTTACAACTTGTGGACTATTGGCGTAACAGTTTCGTTAACTTATCTGTTCCGCATAATTTCCCACAGCAATCGGAGTGGACGGGCTAGTGAAAAAATCCAGCGGATGGGTGAGACGGGCTGGATTCTATCTGAGTAACACAGTTAAAACTGGAAGTACACGACAACGTAAGTCCACATTCCCAATGAATCACGAGCAAAAATACAGATGTGACAGTATGCTTATCTTGTAGCGAAACTGAATACTGTAAGCGTGTCTCAATGGAACCACCAAGTCACAATACTCGAAATGGAAGTTGCCCATTCGAATAGATTAGATCACTTACCGCCTAAAATAATATACACAGTGCTCTTTGAGAACATCATCAGCTTGTTGGTAACATTGTCGATTGACCGACGTTTTAACGAAGTACAGCCTCAGCAGATACTACATGTTATAAATAAGACGTAAGGCATAACGCACAAACTGTCCTGAAATATGTCGGCCCATTGCTCAGATTCTGTTACAAACTTCCCACGTGCATATACTCACTCACACATCCGACTTCAGATCCGCAGCTGAACAAGTAAATTTTGTATTCTGGCAGGTCAAAAAACAGATCGAGGAATTCCTTGAATTTGTCCAATATCAGTGACAATAACGTACACACAAAACCATTTGGCGACTACGAGGATCCAGAATACAAGGGTTATACACGAATGAAGGTGAAACATCACAATTGGAGAACTCCATGCTGGCGGCCAACCGCATTAACTACACCTGCTCTTCGTTCAGACAACTGATCAAAGCATGCCTGGATTCTCGCTTCTTCCACAGCGAAACAACTTATATCGGGTGGCCTGTGACCCTTATCGGTTAGTTGAAAAATAACCGCTTCACATGATCAAACCTGTTATGTAAACAAGATTATTACAAAACAGCATGATCGTTGGTGATTCAACTGTGAATTTCCGAATAACTTGTGCTTAGACATTATGAAGGTCAACGACAACCGCTTCTCTATAAGGTCATTTGTAAGCTGATATCTTAATGAATTCGTTGAAATTAAAATAAGTTATAAGAATGAACTTCAAAATTAACCACACAATGTATTGAACAGCCAGCACTTTTGGGGCAGATGATATCCATAATTGTTAAATGAAACATTAGGCATTTGTTGTGAGTTTGCTCACCTCAGCTGGTTCATAAGAGATCGATTATATACACTGTCAATTTCCAAAGCAGATGAAAAATCCGACGGCTCGTTGCCCACCGAGACTACTCAGTCCGAAGCTCCTACCCAAGCAAGTACGGAAGACGATTCCAAGGTAAAAGACAGCACATCGACTCAAGGTGGGGGAGGTGAGTTAATTGTTTATACAGGGGAAATGTATCACGATGCTACCTTAATGCAATTCACCACTAGTTTAACTTCTATATCTAATCAGCCGGAATCGATGGAATATTTCTTTGTTATGTGACATCCCTTTCTAGCTTAAATATTTACCAGGCGTCTAAGCTCGAATTGTGCATTACATCGTAGAGACTGACGACATCTACTCCGCAAGAGTTTTGGTAAACAACATTAACACTGATTTGCAGGGACGAGCAAAACACAGTGACTAGTTTCGTGCAAACAATACTTTCATCATGAGAATATTTAATGAGATAACACCTTAGCTGTGAACATTATTTCACTATAATTCGGCTGATTTCGACCTGATTACCAGAGAGATGCACAGTACAATTGGAACAAATCGATTGAATTGAGACCAATTCGGATGACAAATCAGACGACTGGTCTGATTAACTCGGTAAACATTCGCTCCCTTAAGTGTCGCACTCAGTATTATCGGTGTAGTTCGTTGCTGAAGCAGAACATCACATACACACGATACACATGTTAGATCTGGTTAATCGTGTATGCAAATTTTCAAAGCAGATGGGAAGTCAGACGAGAGCACAATAACTACCAACAACGGTTCCGTCGTTACCATCAGCACAACAATTCCAGGGGGTGTGGGTGAGTTAACTGTTCTTACTAATAAAATGACACAGTTGCGTTCACGATTCTATAACTTTCATTCTTTGCTTAACATTGATCTACTTGTAATCGATGGCTTTAACCCCATACTGAACTGATTCGCGTACCAAATAATTTTTTACTTAATGTACATTTCCCATCACATGCTACCTTTGCGATTTCCAGGCAAAATGGCCTTCAGATACTCATCAATAATACCGCAAATGTTCGTCGTGTTCACCTTGGCTGGCTGGCTATAAGATTTGTGATCACTCGATTTCTACCATACGGTGAGTAACAATAAATTATTATACACTTTAATATTATCTGGATTGATTCCGTTAGCAAGCGCCGGGTTGGTTCTCAATTGCCCAATATAGAGGTCAGTTATTAATACAAGACCCAACACAGAAAGTTCTGACCAGGAGAGCTCCACCTGATCTGAGCTGTAGGAACACAATTGCCAAATTTCAAAATGTGCGAAGTTCTGTTTAGTAGGGTGAGATACGATACCCAGCTACTCTGATTATGGTGATTATTTCGGCTTTGTTTTCCTTCCTTTCCTATAGGTTATAACTGCGGAAATCTGTCAGTCCATCCTACTTCAAGAATAACCACTGTTTGTACAATATGGTTTACCATCTTAACATTCTTGCTGCAATACAATGTAATCATTAATTTTGGTTTGTCAAAATTGAGTAAACCGTTACGTTTTGTCGAAAGTATTTTATTCTACCACACTTGAACAATAAGGAGTGATTTGATTGAGTTGTCCATCTTCACGATGTTATACGCGTGTGTTGCCGAGCGCCGACAGTAGCACACAGTAGAACGACGTATTCAGGGTTTGGAAGGATGACGGGGACAAACTTTATCGTATAACTATCCAGGATTAATAATTAGGTAAACTAGTCGTCCTACTGGTTGCAAAGTTAGAGAAGAACGAAGAAATTGTAGAAGATCTTAAACTTTCCAGAGAAAAAGCATTTCGACGTGGAGTTCACAACTTATCATTACCATTAAGCTAGCCAGATTATCGTTTTGAAATAGATGAGGAGGTTGATTTTGAACCGTTCTACTGTAGATCAGATCATGAACATCGTACGGTAATTGCACCGACTAAACGGCCTATTTATGATAGTCGCCACTCGGGGTCAGCCATCGCGACGTAGGTAAGAATATCTGCGTACCTCTACTGGATCATGGAACTTATGGCAATCTCCCAGTATTTTCATCTAACTAAGCGCATTCACACATAACTACTCATGGCCTATGTTCTTGTCAATTCTTCACCGAGCTATCGTGTGAATCGAACCTGATAATGAGGCTTCCGTTTCGGATTCATTCGAGGAAAATAGGAGAAGAAAGATTTACATTCGACAGGGAAGACGCATCTTAGTGTATTCTGCTAGCAGGTCTTGTCACATTTTATCTTGTCTTGAATACGGCGAAGGTTACCCAATTTCAAACTGTCTTGTGACACCTATTCTCTGATACGACTGTTCAAACTGAATCACAAGTCTGAAGAATACTACGAGGTGAACACTTAGTTGTATGCGAATTATTAGCCGAATCATGCTCTCAAAATACTAGGTGAGGAAGGACATTCATGAAAACTGTCAGACAATATATATTCTTACTGATGAGTGGTCGGGGATTTGGTTAATTTCAAGTTGAACATCACCCACAATTGATCGCGCAGTGGTAAACACGGTTGCCTCATGAAAGCATGGCCGGAGTTCTAGTCCCGGCAGTGGCAAGGATATGCACTACTGACGAGCTCTAATGAGAGCGAAACTCGAGTCTAGTGCTTCTTTTCGAAAGGGGCCGACTGGAAGTCTATGGGAATGCGACAGCTGCGATCAATTGTGGGTGATGTACGAGATTTGATTATGAAACTGGCAAAGGTTGCAAAGCACATCTAATCACAGTCGAGTTATATGGTTTATTGTTAACGATGTAGCTGGCAAATCAATTGGAAAACATCTCAGTCATGTTTAGGACCATGAACTTTCCATATAACAATGAAGGGTGTTATCAGTCAGAGTCAGCCTATTAGTTACAGTGTCGTTCTAATCGACAATTTGACAACTATTTCTAATATTCTGTTATCTGTGTTCATTTCGTGTTGTCTATTTGAAAGTCAGTGGCTGAATCATTAGCAAGTGTTCTTGAATGAACTTCTAATGGATTTTGCACTCGGTGGAGAAGACGCGTGTTGTTAGTAATGTATGACCGGTTCTTTGGTGTGGTGGTATAAGTCGTGAGTAGTTCTAGCGACCACTTGAAATGAGACAATATATTTTGTACTTCTACGAGTCGAGTGTTCTCTCTACTCTCGTTATAGTCTGTAATGCTTACTATCTATTGCACCCGAATACGAACACAACACTGGCGTCGCGTTAAACGAACCTGTCCGATGAATTCTAATCTGCAACCTCCGGAATCCTGTTGGCGTGATGTTGCCATACAGCTAACCTACGGGACTGAGTAGGATACTACATTTACAAAGTAATTGAATTTGCTATCGATTGATGCTACTTACTGTTAAAGGTCAGAAGTTAAAACTGCTTCGTCATTTGCTGGGCAATGAAGGACAACGTCACTTCGACGCACTTGACTTGCAGTCAGAAATTTCGTTAAACGATGCTCTCGTTATACTTGACCAGTAATGAGGTGCAGAACGAGCGTAGTAACGGAAATATTCGGGTTTTGCCTATTGAAACAAGACGCTCTGGAACCGTCGGAGCGGTTTACATCCCGCCATGTGAATCCAGCAATTCACATCCATCTGCATGTTCTCTGTTCGAACTGAGCGTCAGAACTTAGGTTTGAATGATGGTCGTATATAACTGTGTTGCATGAAGGGAGATTATCACGTGAAAACATGTCCCTTCTGCATAACCCCATTCAAAAATAGTCTGCAATCTTGAACTGACACTCATATTTTTAAACTGACAACTGTGGTGTGTTATGCAACGAACTGACTTTGCCACCTTTCAATTTTTAATTGTTCCCGTTTAGCAGAAGCATTTGCTTGTTTACTTACCTGTCTCAATTTACCATGCGCTCTGCTGGAGTCTTTGACAAACACGTGCAATACCACTGTATGTGCTAAATATTCTCATCTATCTTGCTGACTGAATAAAGATGTGACCGCGTTGATGCCTTGTTCAACGAGTAGCAAGTAGAGTGGATATACATTCTGCTGAATTCTATGGGCCGGTGCCGCAAGGAAGTTCTGTCTCGAACGCTTGTTGTCGGACCCATATACAACACGGAACTAGTGAATGAGACGAGTAACAGATATCTAGCACTTCAAAACTATTATTCATCCCTGCTCATGTGTTTCTGGCCCATGACCTGGTGCTCTCTGCTTTGTACACTTGCCTGCTGTACGTATCGTTTGCTATCGCATCACAAATGGCACCGGCCCATAGAATTCAGCAGAATGTATATCCACTCTACTTGCTACTCGTTAAACAAAGCACCAACGCGGTCACATCTTTATTCAGTCAGCAGGATAGATGAGAATATTTAGCACATGCCATAGTATCACACGTGTTTGTCAAGGACTCCAACAGAGCGTATAGTAATTTGAGACAGGTAAGTACACAAGCAAATGCTCCTGCTAAACGGGAACAATTAAAAATG
>LOND01003716.1:3987-17043 GCA_014220965.1 Paragonimus kellicotti
AGAAAACAAGACTCAGCGAGTCGAATGGTGAAAGTGACATACTGAGAATGAGATAATGAAATACGAAAGAAGTTTATTCACTACATAATTGTACTCAGTTTAATGAGCAGTCCACTATATCGCTACTGTCCAGCTAGTGATCTGAAATGACAACTAATGACAGGCCTTTAATACGATGTATTTAAAGAACGATTTGAGACGAGAAATGGATTCAATATTCAAAAGAAATATGTACATTGTAAAGACTAGTATAAACAACATATTACAGAGATCATAGGAGTCAAAACTTCTGACTAGTCCATTCAAAATCACAACCCACTTGGGCGACGGGAAAGTTGCTTCCAGTCGAAGAGAAATTTCAATCTTCAATCACCCTCGTCTGAACTTTCCCGTTCCGGACTGCAAAACAATTCCGGATCGTACGCATCACCCAAAGCACGTTGCATGAGCCGTTTGAATCGTGTCTCCAGTTCAATGGCTGTACGACAACAGGAATGCGCAAAAGGCTTGGGGACCCAACAACGAGCCAAATCGACAAACATGGTTGAACTATAGCGTCCTCTGGCTTTACAAAATTCCAATAATTGACGATCTTCGTCCGAATGCCATGTTGATGGATTATCCCCAGTGGTGGGCTGCCAACGCCTTGAAGAATCCTGGGATGAGAATGCCTCGGTGTTGAAACAGGCTGCTTCATCGTCCAGCAGCCAGTGAGCCGGTGATGTAGAATGCTCGGGAGACCTTGTAAATTCGCCAACAACAGGAGTTTCTGATGATTCGTTAGACTGATCCTCACCATCCACGTCGTTATCTTCTCTGTCGATAGGTGGGTTGGAAGCGGGTTTTGCTGTTGCTTGAACTACGTCGTCGGCTTCTCCCTTTCCTTGCCGGAGGACGAGGTCCTCCTGGACAGAAACTATCGGAGTTTGTAGCGATTCTAATTTTACTGACGGGGGGAGGAACTCGAGTGATACACGCCGCCTCGCCAAATCCGGTAGGACATTCATAAACGAACCATCTTCATTGGATCGCGCATGTAGTTCGGCCAATCGCGCGAGCATGGCACGAGTGGAACTGAAAGGAGTGGTACCCATACGTCCAGTATTGGGCTGACTGACTACGTGACTCACAAGCGGTGTCAAACGGGTTTTCAACCTGAATTTCTCGGGCCAAATGATTTGAACATTACGAAGGTGGAAATTTGATTCTTCTACGTACACAATACCACGATGTACCTGTTCCAAGGAAAAAAGAAGGAAACAGATTTGAGCATTTAAGTCTTTGGTATGAAGCATTAGGCAAGATGGAGGAAAGGAACAAGCCGGATGCAACTAGACTTACTTTGAGACCACAGGACATGCAGTGCCGCAAGCTCAAGCTGTCCGGCTTTAGCGGTCTGCCTGACAAACTAGTGGTGATTGCATTGAAATGGCACGAACAAGGACAGTTCTTGTTAGTGACCTGACTGTTTGCTACTAATCCCAGACGTCTGACGCTGGCCGATAGGGCAGTACACACTTCCCATCCGTCAGCCAGTTCGCGAACAAAGTCGGCGGTCGCCTCAGAAAAAGGAGTATTGAGGTGAAACTTGCCCAGCGGTTGTCGAGCCAACAGATCGATTTCCTCAAAGGCCTAATGAATACAAATTAACACGAGACTTACTGCAGTAATTTAAACGGGAAACCGATTAACGCGAAATATCTAAGATTATCTAGAAACGCGCACGTATATAGGTGAATCAACCGGGATGTCAAAACAAACGTAACAGGCAATATGTACACGCGTGCGCATCACGGTCGACCTCACATGCGTGAAAATTCGCGAATTGTGAAGCGTAATGAGTGTATAGCTTCGTTGCGAAATATGCTTTCTCGATCTATTTGAACTACTGAGTAGAATTATTAGTAGGTGGTTGTAAAGGAGTATTTATATTTGAAATAAACTGGTGGCAGTCGCCTGGGGCAGCTAGCAAGATCAGCATTCACTTACAAAAACAACTGTCAGACGAACACAAGTGATACACACGAATACGATACAGAAGTTCAATTTTTTCAATACTTTGCATACAACGTGGAATGCGCACAGAGTGAGTTATGAGGGAATTTCTCGAGAACGGACCGTACCTGTTCAAAACCGGAATACGGTTTGTGGTGGGTGTTTAGCAGACAGGCGATTTGTGACATAAGAATTGGTCGACTTCTCCAAGTGCTTTCTAAGAAGGCCCATGTTCTTGGTAGTGGAAAGCGTACAAACCTCGTGCGCACATGCTTTCCTCGTAGCAGTTTATGATTCCGTTTGACTTGCTGGGAACGCAGACATGGTGTACTGCTGCTAGTTTGAGAAAGTACAGGTTTCAAACTGGAAAAAAGTGCTTGATCTGATTGTTCATTTTGCTGAAGAATCGCGCGTTTAGGTGGTACAGGTCGGTCCTCCGCATCGTAGCTGTCAGCCAGATTGCGTAGACGACGCCAGAATCGTTTACCTCGTGGGACCAAGTCTTGTAAGACACGTTGCACTCGACCCACGCGAACTAGGTCCAAGTAAACAGATAGTAGTCCCAATTGTTTGGCCTGATCGGCAGTCAACAAACAGAGAAAATCCTCCCATAGAAATGGATGACCCCTAAGTTGATCAAGAATTGATGCCAAGCATAGGAGTATGTCCTTCTGATGCTGAGCCACAGATAAGCGTGTGGCACTTGTGTCGTACACAACTTGGTTCATTTGTCGTAATGATAAAACAATCGAGCCGTAATCAGCGGGCGTTAAGTACACACGGAATCGATCGAGTAGCGATCTGGCCCGATGTACGTCAAACTCGTCCAAAACGGAACGTTTGTGGGGCAGCGTGGACGAAGGTAAAGTCAACAGGTCGGCAGTTGTTGCTTCGTTACGGGCTTTGCATCGAGTTAGAAAACGATTGGCGGTGAGGAAACATGAATTTGGAAATACGGATATTGGGTGTTGCTGTTGAGTGTTTACTGTGTCAGTGTGAGCAGCTACCTGATTGTCCGATGGCGCACTACCTTCTGTGTGACTCGATTGCCCAGTTGGAAAACGACGGTTTGAAACCGGGTTGGGGAACTTGAACGGCCCGAAAAGGGCTTCCCCAGAGTCGGATACCAATTTATCAAAACCACAATGAAATTGATTTACCAAAGAATCGACATACTTTTGACATCGGTTTAACGAGCAGTACATTCCCATTAATGTAGGGTCTATCGGATTTGACATAGGAGCCACCGTGTTGGACATCTGTGAACTTGAGCGAACAAGTGGTATCAACGCCTTTGCAGCCGGGAGCAAATCACTGGTGTTATTTTTCGCTTTGACTGTTTTAGAACCACGTCTCGGAAGCAACGCAGTACGTTGGGAACTCAATCGTGGTATGGGTAGCTTCCCAGAAAGAGGCGACGGCGAAGCCAATTGTTTCAGTGTTCTCGGATTTAGTTGACAGGACAGCCGTCGTCGAGAATGGTATCGATGTTCTGATTGGAAAGCTGCCTGCCTTCGAATCTCCGCCAATACAGCCTCAATATGATCAGTGATGCAGGGCGGTTTGGGCGAAATAACAGTTTCCGTTGGTCTGCAATTGGTAGCCATAACAGACGTCGTTGGAGGCATGGAAGAAGGCACACTTGTCGCCATATTTATTTCTACTAGGGCTGGTTCAGCGTTTTTGCTCAGAATAACATTTCTGTGAAAAAAGAGTAAAAGAAATGATGGATTTGAGTAAATTTGCCTTGCAAAATTGTAATAAAATTTAGAGGGAAAACTGCTTTTTTTAATCGGATCGTGATACTACAGCAGGATCATACAGAGGTATGATTACGCGAGTATATAAAATTCATTTGTCAGCCTGGAAAGTACATTATGTCCGTAAAATACAAACGTAGTGCGAAATCAGGTCTGAGAAAATTATAAGCGAGTCCTTCGATAGACTGTTTTTGTATCCACCACGAAGAATGTTCCCAAGGCTATACTATCGTTTTTAATTACTTGTTGCTTGAATGTGTCATTCCGCTCAGATCACAGCCCATCCTACGTACCGTGCACCTCAAGAAAAAACTCGAGAGCATGTCCACCAGTTATCTGCTACACCGTATATCCTGTCGGTCAAACAACCGATTGTGTGAGACAGACGAATGACGACTTATCAGCCACTGCGTGCCCCGTTTGACTTTCGGGTTATGGGCCTCGTAGGTAATTCAGTCTGTAATGTAAGACACTGGGGAGTACGGCGGCCAGTTGAGGGTAAATGTTATCGCTGATTGATGGACAGTGAACGAATCTGAGTAGTGAACGCCTCAGCACAACTCACACTAGAAACTCGGTTGTTTATTTCAAGAAGTAGGCCCTCAGATGTCCAATTTTCGAGGTTTAATAATAAAGTCTGGTATTGTTCCTCTTTTTGACATTGTCTCACAGCCTTCTTCTAAAATTAGGCTTGATGATGATTCATCTGTTGACAGTTGCTGGATTTCACCCTCATCCTCATACACTAGCTCTGTGCATACGTGGCGTGCACTTACTCGCGTTCACCGACTGGTTTTTCTGTGCCTGACTAGCAAGTTAATTATTGTAACTGTGACCGAAGCGATTACTTCCCTCGAACTTTCAATATATACGTTATAGTTCCTGAGTCTCCAGATGAAGAAACCCGAAATGGTACTTTATAGTAAGAACATCCCAGTACACCCGTATCGCACGGTCGAGTTCCATCTGCCTTCTTCAGATATCCGTACCGCATATCTTGACCGATCACAAACGGGAATACTCTTTTGGATTGAGCATGATTCAGCGGTGCCAAATACTATTGAATATTACTCAAATCGGTGTGTTTACAAATTCGACAGCTACTTGAACTCAATACATATGCGTCGATTTGGTGAAGCAAACCTGAAGGTTATCATTCAACCTTGACACCAGCGACAGCGTATTTTTGTGCTGACAAGTAGAAACCATTCCTCCAACTTAATGCTATTGTGGCCTTAAGAACCTCCCTGTCCGTTTAGTGAATAACCACATCTAACAGTTCCGTTTCGAATCTTGAAGACTGAGAACCGTATTCGTTTGCGGAGTTCCTCGAAATAATAGCAAGGGAAGAGCACTGGATAAAACCAAAGGGAAAGTGTGAAATTCATCTCCATCATTGGCAAATCGGGAAACCGAAACATTCGTCATAAACGAGATGTTTGAAACTACTAGTGCCATTCAAGAATTTTAACGGAATAATTATAAGACAGAAACCGCGCGATGTTTTCCGGATAAACAGTTCGTACACCCTGAACACACACGCATATGTGATTAGTTCATAAGGGAGACATAAACACAGCGGGAAGAGAGATAAAGTTATAACAATAATGCACAAACAGACGGGAAGTTACTACAAATTCTCTACTGCCACATTCATGTTAAGCTACCTGCGTTCGATCGTTCGTATCGGGTGGCACCAGCCAGTAAACAACGAAGGAGGTTAGGAAGCAGGTATTTAGTAGCGATTGACAAGCCAGTTCCTTTGTTTAATTCCGACGTTTACATAGGCTGAAGATGTCAGGTAGTCGTCTGCCACGCCGCGCACTCTTGGCTAACGCTGTGGCCAACTGGCCTAAGGTGTGACGTAGACAGATCATAAGTTGGCATACAGAAATGAAGTCGTTCACGAAGGGGTTGGTCACTGTAGATCGGGTTCGTCTCCCGGGCTGGGGCCCTCGCGACTCACAGAGTCGGTGGCTTGAGACGTTAGGTGAGATGGCGGCTAATCGAGCTCAGTGGCGTGAATGTTGTCGTTGTTTGGCCGAGTTGTCTGTGAAGTGAGTGCACTTAATGATGCGGGACAGTGAAAGCCGTAAGGAAGCTGTCTTGCTGATGACGCCTTACTTTCACTTACAGCTCGGTTGTTTGTTTGCAAGGTGTAGGCACCTTGATGTTGAATATTTGAATATAGACGTAGTTATTTTTAGTAGTTAGGTTCCTCCTTCGAATTCCATATTTTTTCTTCTTCTTTACCAAGGTTTGCAACTACAATAAAAGTCGTAAACCAAGTGGTAAATAACTTGGGCATTTCCAGTTCTTCTTGTTCGATAGCATCAGCAAATCGCTGCACCATGCTGTGTTTATTCTTCTCTCATAATCTAGTTACACGTACGTGTTCAGAGTATACAAAACGTTGATCTAGAAAGCACCGCACGACTATTGTGTCAAAAATCAATGATGCTTCAAAATGACATATTCGAACAAATCGAGTGTGCTGAACGGGTTCATCCGATAGAAGGCAGTACCTAACAGGACGGATTTGTGAGATCTGTGTACATCATCGAGCTTCCAACGTTCTGTTCACCACGGGACTACTGATTCGAAGGTCTGATGTTAAATTTTTATTCAATGTGAACGTCCACAGTGTATGTGCCATGCGGCTTAATTTAAGCATCTAGTTATCATACCTACAGCGGACGGCTCAATTCAACACAGTCTTGTCGATGGGGTTGATTTCCGTATTATCTACTTGGCAGTGATTCATGTTCCATTCAGTTTTTGAGGTGCTGAATTGTGCCGTTTGTATGGATGATAGTTGTTTTTGGTGTTACCACAGAGGATCAATGACAGAAATCCGTATGATGAGTTGAATAAACTGTACCAGTCCAATTTTCGTTGAAGTATGAAAATGAGTTTTCTTTCCTCGGACAGGTGGTATTTGGTAAGGGCACCTGCTTGAAAATGGAAACTAATAAAGCTCTAACCGAAGTACCAAGATAACAACTTATTTTACGCTGAATGGGACGTTGTCTTGCATTGTGTTTATATTACCCTAATCATTCCATAGGTTTTTGCATTCGTGTTAGAGCTGCTGAAATCGTTAACTAGAGCAAACGTTTTGTTAGAATGGTTGGACAAGCAACAACGTGCGTGTATGAAAACCGAAGATGTGGTCATTATTACGCATGATTGGAATGCCTGATTAATCTTATCAGATGCTCGTGTTAGCTGAAGCTTCTGAAGTTAGTCGAGTAGCGGTACTAAAATGGCTGTAAGAAGGACAAGAAAAAGTTGTTGACTGTGCTTAAATGAGTTCAGCTGAAAGGGATTGCGATCAGTTAGTAAATAAACTGAAGGTTGGGACTTGTGGCTGAACACATGATGGTTGGCAAATACACCATCTTGATTGACATCTTACGACTTTGACTAAACTGTTAACACATAAACTCCTCCGTGGTGGTTTATAATACGTACGCCCAATTACTCACTTGGAATATTCACAGTAAAACATCATTACAAAACCAAGTGGCTAATGCTTTGTTACGTTCATCCCTATCTAATATTGATAACCCGGACGAGTTACAGGAAGTAGGGATGAGCGCTGCACTCGAACACCCTGGTTATCATCATCACTATCATGATCATCTGATAATTGACCTAGATGTTAGAGAGGAATCATACTGATGGGTGAAATATTACTTCAGTGTCAGTTGTTGTCACGTAACGAAACAGTAGGAAACGTAAAAGCAGATTGTCTACCGAATTTGTTCAAGAGAATAGTATACAGGTTAGTGAACAGGCATTCGAAAACTGCGTACTTTTCTTGTCTCGAGGGAGTGTAATGGGGAATTATGCGCCAACTCCAATCCATCCATTTGATGATCTTTCATCACTTCCGCATAATTTTTCAGTAGATACTCCTTTACCATTCTTATGTATTTATGATGAAAGTCTGGATCTCTTAGCGGTCATTTTTCAGACATTCTGTTGTTCAAGAAACCATACATTTCAGTGTATCACAGGAGAGGTATTTAGAAGTGATAGTCTAGAAACTTTACCGGCCCCAATGGTTGACAGGGCGCGGCAATCATTTGATACAGTTCGCTTAATCGTCGTTAACACACTAAACTTCATTGAAAACATTCGAACTATCTAAATGCTGAAGTTGTTTTAAGCAATATAGATCGCACTACATAATGCGCTTGATAATTGCCTTAAACTGCACTGACAACGATTCAACTGAATGGTATCCTTATAACGAATGAAGCATCTGAGTCTCCACATCTGTGTTCAAAATATTTTGAATAGTAATTCCAGGTTTCGTATGCCGTTTTGTACACGGCTGATCAGATTTAATACGTTTAATAGTCCTGGCTGTTGCGATTAGTTCTTGGACCGGGAACAATAATTGAACGATCACAGAACACATAACGTTCTCGCTTTCACCCTTCTAATAGGCTTACCACAGGCTAGGGCTGTATGTGCGACAAGGATCTGACAAGCAGATCGTTACTGTGATCGGTTCAGACATTTTGCCTCATCCCAACAACAGTGCATTGGTCACTTAAAGGGTAGCGACCTGTAGAAATATAAATGTGGAAACGTGATAAGGCCACACGTGCACGTGACTCTGACGGCAGTGCAAAGGAGAGAGTACAGACAGACGCAATGAACTAACTGGAATATCAAACCATCAAGTTATTGGCTGAAATTGGAAGGTCAATGCCAAATCAATGAATTGTGGGGATGTGGGGAAATGCCTGAGCCGATCACAGTACTGATGTGCGTGATGGATACACGTCCCTGGTTACCGAGAAGGCACACCTCTACTGAAGCTACGAAGGAATCTATCTGAAATTCGTTGACGATTATTGATACGGAGAAAATCGTGAATTTTGTAGTTAGACACAAATGAGCTAACAGATCTCCGTCTGCTAGGGACGAATCAGACTCAGTATCAAGAGGTATATTCAGCCCCTTTATTCTAACTTGTTGAATTCCTAAAAGTCACAAAACCGGTCGACTTCACTGTGGTGTTGGCGATTACGTGGTTGATTGCAGTCTACGTTTCCAACACCATAGGGATCGGAGGACGGTGTTCCACCTCACATTCGCCTAAGCCACTGCATTGTGGCTTGACATGCACATGGAATGTACAACAGAAATTTTCGCATATTAATGTGATTCACGAGACAACGGCTCTCAAACGATGTCCAGAATGCTGGAAGCTTTTTTTAAACACTCAGATTGTAATTAATACGGTAAACGTTTGACAAGCCATTACAAATGTGACTAGTGTGTTGAGATGCGTTTCACAGTCCAATTGCCTTCAGGATGTTCAGTTAAATCTTCATCTGTCTGGCCAACCTACAGTGTCTTGCCGTTTACTACTAGGTCTATCTACTAAACCATGCACAGGAGCTCTCACCATCAGGCGATGACGACTTGAGCAAAACAGTCAGCGTATTTGTATCACATTCGAATGTTTTATCGGCATCAAACCAAGTGCACGATTGTAATGCATCGCTGGATTCTACCTCGCACAGATTAATCATGTTGGGAAGGACGGGTCTGTTGGCTGGCGGTACGTTTTTTCTAACAGCTGATTCAAAGCCTCTAATAAGCGTCGAATATTGAGGAAGGTGTCCGCCGAACTTCATTGAGTCTTGTCCCGTCAGCCTAAAATGTACAACCACTATGTCCGTTATCGACAGGAACGATGTTTCAACGAGGTCTGATGATGAGTTAAATTAATGTTGATGCTATGAGAGTTTCAATTTGCGGGTGTACAAAATGGCCGTTACGAAGGATATTCAGATGTCCGATTAACACAACTCAGCTTTTGTACACAACACAGTGGATTGAATAAGTTCACCTGGTGAATCTTTAGCGAGAGAAAAAGATCTTGAAACTGATGGCAACCCTACATGAAGATATTGAAATCAAACTTGTTAACAATGCCAAACTTCGTTCAGTTTATACTTCGTTTTAGACTTCAGAACGCCTTGTCTTATGTAGACACTGAATGATGAACATCATTGGAGGAGAACGAAGTGATTGCAGAACGATGAGCTGGTTCTATACACACGGTTAAGTATCAAAATAAAGGTATGCAGCGTGATTTTAATAAAATGAAGCAACCAGCAAATTACAGGAAGTTTCAAATATACCTAGTGAAGGTTGTGGGGGTAATGAAACAAGACAGATTAAACAAAGCATCCTAACAAATCCGTTCGAATGAATATAAATAACACAATAGAAACGTGGGTAAACGTGACTGTATAAACCTTGGCCGCATAGTTTTGTGTGAACAAACCAGGCGACATACATATGAATATATTTTACCGAGATGATTGAAAATTCACGTAGAAATAGTGAAAACAATTCTTTTCAGCGAACAAAACTGTTTTCTGCAAAACCCTCACCTTGGATTGGTACGATTATAAATCGACTTAGGTAACATTAAGGATCAAGAGTAAAACAAGGACGAGGCGATTGGACAAGACACAAACATGACTTCGTTGTGGTTATACTCACAGATGAAGTTGGACTTAAAAAGGCTATCCTGGCCCATCTAGTTGGCGGTGACTGACACATAGACACGGAGAGGGCACTTCGTATCATCTACCCTGCCACGGCCATTGCGTCACGAAAGTTCGACTGGCGCATCCTGTCTATAACCGAGCCGGTCTGAATGTGATTACTCCACCTGAATTTTTGCGCTTAAAAGTAGTTCATTTACACTGTATAGTTACCATGGACAAGCGTGAATGGCGGCATCCAGTTGGGATTAGCCTTTCACAGTGACCGAAGCCAAAAGACACCTGCGCCTAACCAACACCGCAGGTGGCTTGCGCTGCACCACTTGTGGTTCCACTCACACATCACGTATCCGGTGTAAACCCGAAGGAATAAGACCAGTAGGTGTGTGAGTGAGGCCTTTGTGTCCAGCCGGCCAATGCTGGTTAGCCAATTGATAAGGCTAGCTCCAAAATGAAACTCCTATCTCGAAAAATAAACAGAGAGAGACTGAAGTGGTAAGATCTACGCTGGGAAGAAAAGTGTTGAAAATCTGACGTCAGAAGCATTTCATTATAGAAGTACACGTTATTGCACTCTAGGGAGGACAAGCACACATTATAACCCACAAAATTACTACGGACTTTCTAAAACCTATCTCGTCTGTGAGCATAACCACAACAAAGTCACGTTTGTATTTTATTCAAACAATTCGTCCTCGTCTTATTCTTGCCCAATGACTTCCCTCAATGTTACTTAAGTTGATGCATAAGTGTACCAGCTTAGGATGAGAATTTGTCGAAAACAGTTCTGTTTGATTTTCATTGACTACTGACAATTTGGAAGTAGTGCAAATGTCACTGACGGGAGAACGATAACCAACTGATGCTTGCCGGTCGTTCACGTCGCAAAAAGAGGGTGACTTGGGGACCTTCAACTCAAGTCTCTGACTCAAAATTCTGACCCGCGAGACAACAGGACACAGGGTTTCTTGGGGGACCCCACCCGGAGCCAATGACTCAAAAGTCTGACTCACTTGGCAGTGAGGGGCTTGCCTAGCCCGAGGGCGCAGTGAATAAGACATTGATGTCTGATTCTGAGCACTGCTGCGCGCAGTGGATGTACTCGAAGCTACATCAGGCTTTTGGGTGATACCGGATGTTTCTCGACCGTAGTCGATAATATGCCGACGGATACGGCCAACTGTTGAGCGTTCGGAGTACTCTTTGTTTGAAGTTATCATTTCTAATTCCCTCCTCCTCATTCGCAACCATAGAACTAATTCGGCTGTATGCTCACAGGGTCGTGCCTAACTAGTAAGCACTCCTACGTGGTCAGTAATGTGGTGGACAACTCTACGAGCGTAACTGATTTTTTTCTGACTGGTAGAAGAGTAGGTCAGGAGTGATGCAAATAATCCTTTGGACTGACTCGTCAATGGTGTTGGTGGTAGTGGTTACGATGACGAGGGTGGGATCGAAACAATCTGAATCAGACTTTTGCTTTCAAAGGCTTAGCGAAAAAACAGTTGCAAAACACTCGAGAAATGAGTTTAACACAATTGTCCCAGTAAGTTTCTAATCAATACTGATCGATCTTAATAACTGATTGATGGATAGGAAAAACCTGGTTTACTGCTAAGGTCAGAAACGGGAAGAAAAGTAACAGACGTTCTCGAAATCCGTAGGAGTTAAAGACAGCAAGAGGTGGCTTTCAATCAATCCACCAAAGCAGGGAGAGAAACGAAATATGAACTACGAAGCATGTAAGTCAACTGAAGAAAATATTGGCGAAACATTTCGTATGGTGACACTGAGAAGAAAGCTCACTTATCCACCGACAGCATCCGGTAACCAGTAAAACACGTGTCAACAATGAAACATTCAAGAAAATTTCACCTCCAAAATAACCTCGATTAGGCTCTTTCAAATATCATGCACAGTTAATGATTTTTAGTGGGAATCTTTGCTAATATATACTACAATCAGGAAAGATCGATAATACATTCACCAGTATTTACACTATATATTGAACAGAGGAAAGAATGTTCGGTAGCCAACGTGGAATGTGTGAAAACAGAGAAATCGTGCAACATATATCTAGGTAACAAACGTAACGCGTGCTTGTATTCATATTTATATTCTCCAATTCCTTGGTTTGTTGGAAATTAACGCCGAGTGCAATGGTCGTAGGTTCAGGTCCCGAAGTTGATGTTATGTCACCATACGGAGTGTGAAGCCTACAGAAATTCGAAATTATATTTCACTGATTTTATCCAGTTTCCCAGAAAATGCATAAACTGAGACGTTTATTCTACAAAAATCCAACTGAGCACTTTGGGCCACATATACCGAAGTAAACTGTAGTCCGATAAACGCTTCAATTAAGTCGAGAGTTTTTGAAAAGTTTCAGACAACTCAAAGAGTAGACGCACCAAATAGTGGTCTATAAATATCCCACTACGAATGAGTGTCCTTGGCTGCGACCAATTTTCAAACCTTTGTATAGCCACTCAAGATGTGTACAGTTATCTTCCTACCACCGTGTACATTGCTTTCCCCAGGACTATTGTTGGTCTTATACACAACTACCTGATTGGCGTGTAGAATGATAAGACAAGAGCATGCTTACCATGTCATAAACGAAATAATGGAGGACTGTCTGCGGCACTCACAAAATGCCGGCGTGGACCTATCACCTGGTGAAAGACTGACTGATCTAGATTATGCTGACGACGAGGCATTGCTGTTTGACAACTTTCAAGCGGCACAAACAACACTGG
>LOND01003716.1:17143-29615 GCA_014220965.1 Paragonimus kellicotti
ATACTAAAGTCAAGCAGCGTTCCTCAGTGAATCAAGCGAGACACGTCTGGTGGTAAAAGCCATCCAACCTCAATGAATGCCATCGGTCAAGATGATGGGACACCGTGACAAAAGAGAGCAAAAAACTACTTTTGGTTGGGTAATGGTAGCATTGGAACCAGTGTGCCAAGTTCTATCAAAATTAAGAGTGAGGGAAAAAAGATTGTTTTAGAAAAAGTCAAGAGAAAAGTATATCTTGCTGTTAGTAAAAAGGTCCGTACAGTCTCAGGTTTAAAATGCGTCGAAAAATTTATTCCACTGTTTTAGTTTTAAGTTAAAAATCGGGTTTCTAGTGTTTACACTACAAGCGCTGTTCGCTGTCGTACGATTACAGGTCAAGTGTGAGCTGAGAATTATCTGGCTGCCTGAACCTAAACAAGAACAGCAGCAAAACGCGTAGTTCGGTGAGCTCGCAATCGTGATAAGTAGACGGATGCCACAAGCACCGATTTACTGTGTTAGTATATGAATATATAAGAAACATTGACAACAGAACTGCAACCAGATGAGCAGGATGTAGTACTTACCCATCAGGTGTAAAATCCACCGGTATGGATAAGGTAGAAAAGTCGGTCCAGCATGCTAAGGGTAATTGTGCAGATTCGGTTTCTCTCTATGCTTTAAGCACTGTTTGTTCACACACTAGACTCGCCCCTTGAGGCAAACCGTCCGATCAGAATCTGTTTCTATATACGCGGACGTCACACCGACTTTTCCTCAGTGGGACAACCAAACAACCACCATCAAATCATTCTTCCTGAACAAAAATCGGTTGAGCATATATGTACATTCAGTTTTGCAGGACAATTCACCCGACAAGGTCTCTCAGTGCTCAAGTTTAGCAATACTGTCTCGTAGCCAACTTGTCTAGGCAGCCCATCGCGTCGGAATAATTCTTCTGACGGCATATCCGATAAACAACCAGACCTTAAGGGGATGTGTTGAGGAATCGAGCATTTTGAAACCTCTTCAGCAAACGTACGGAGTAGGCGCCTGTTTAGCGGAGCACGATGTGGAACATCTACGTACAGCTCGTACAGACGACTAGTAGCCAGAGGCGCTAAACTGCGCGTTTTTAATTTGTTAGCGGAATAACTGGACAATAAAAACAAAAACAACATAACTCAGATGCCTGAGAGGAGGAGCGACCACAAGAGAGAGATTATTCGTCGTCAGTTTTTTTCTCTCTATCTATATATTAAAAACGCGCAGTTTAGCGCCTCTGGCTACTAGTCGTCTGTACGAGCTGTACGTAGATGTTCCACATCGTGCTCCGCTAAACAGGCGCCTACTCCGTACGTTTGCTGAAGAGGTTTCAAAATGCTCGATTCCTCAACACATCCCCTTAAGGTCTGGTTGTTTATCGGATATGCCGTCAGAAGAATTATTCCGACGCGATGGGCTGCCTAGACAAGTTGGCTACGAGACAGTATTGCTAAACTTGAGCACTGAGAGACCTTGTCGGGGTGAATTGTCCAAACTTGTACATGATATGCTCACCGATTTTGTTCAGCAAGCGGAATGTTTATGGTGGTGTTGGTGGTCCCATGAGAAAGTCGGTGTGCGTCCGCGTTTGACGGCATCTGATCGACCGGTTGCCTCAGGGGCGAGTTATGTGTCAGAACAAACAGTGCTTAAGCCTGAAGGAACCGAATCTGCACAACGGGATCTTAGCATGCTTGGACCGACTTTTCTACCTGCCATACCGGTGGATTTTACACCTGATGGGTAAGTACTACATCCTGCTCATCTGGTTGCAGTTCTGTTGTCAATGTTTCTTATATATCATATACTAACACAGTAAATCGGTGCTTGTGGCATCCGTCTACTTATCACGATTGCGAGCTCCAACCCGGTTACCGCTGCTGTTCTTGTTTAGGTTCAGGCAGCCAGATAATTCTCAGCTCACACTTGACCTGTAATCGTACGACAGCGAACAGCGCTTGTAGTGTAAACACTAGAAACCCGATTTTTAACTTAAAACTAAAACAGTGGAATAAATTTTTCGACGCATTTTAAACCTGAGACTGTACGGACCTTTTTACTAACAGCAAGATATACTTTTCTCTTGACTTTTTCTAAAACAATCCTTTTTTCCCTCACTCTTAATTTTGATAGAACTTGGCACACTGGTTCCAATGCTACCATTACCCAACCAAAAGTAGTTTTTTGCTCTCTTTTGTCACGGTGTCCCATCATCTTGACCGATGGCATTCATTGAGGTTGGATGGCTTTTACCACCAGACGTGTCTCGCTTGATTCACTGAGGAACGCTGCTTGACTTTAGTATGCTGGACATTTTTATTGGCGGTATGTGATTTTTATGGGGAATTTCATTTGGTAGAAATCTGGGCAGTTGAACAAGTTCTTACAGGAATAGTGATCCACAGGCACTTTTCTAGCAGGATTGTCGCATTCATCATCATCATCATCATAGACAGCAATACATCAGTGGTTCACACTGATGCTTGACTGCCACACAACCACGAAGAAGAACAAAGGAAAAAAAACTTATATAGGAAGAAAGAAAAAAGAGAGAGGAGGGGAAGTGGACCTAACTACTAAAAATAGCTACGTCTATATTCAAACATACAACATCAAGGCGCCTACACCTTGCAAACAAACAACCGAGCTGTAAGTGAAAGTAAGGCGTCATCAGCAAGACAGCTTCCTTACGGCTTTCACTGCCCCGCATCATTAAGTGCACTCACTTCACAGACAACTCGGCCAAACAACGACAACATTCACGCCACTAGCCGCCATCTCACCTAACGTCTCAAGCCACCGACTCTGTGAGTCGCGAGGGCCCCAGCCCGGGAGACGAACCCGATCTACAGTGACCAACCCCTTCGTGAACGATTTCATTTGTCTACGCCAGGTCATCATCTGTCCACCTCGCACCTTGCGTCCAGTCGGCAGCGTCGGCAAACAGTGCTCGGTGTGGCAAACGACTAGCTGGCATCCTTAGTACATGACCCAACCATCTAAGTCTGTGCAAATGTAGCGACTGAACAAGAGAACTCGTTTGACAATCAGTGCCAAACACCCGCTTCCTAACCTCCTCGTTGCTTACTCGCTGGTGCCACCCGATACGAGCGATTGAACGCAGACATCGGTGGTCAAATACCTGAAGACGGTTCACGTCCTCTACCCTGAGTGGCCAGGTTTCGCTGCCGTAAAGTAATACAGCCCTCACTGTTGTCTGATATACGCGACCCTTAAGCTTCAGAGAAATACCTCTCTGTCGCCATAGGTGTCTCAGATTAGCGAACACCGCCCTAGCCTTGGAAATACGCGCTTCTATTTCATTCCCTACACCTCCGCCGCCGCACTGATGCAGCTTCCCAGATATACAAACCGGTCAACAACCTCCATGACTTCATTATCTAACATTAAATCTACGTGATCACAACAATCTTGCAGAAGCACTTTGCATTTTGAGGCTGCAAAGCGCATTCCGAAGTACTTAGCAGAACGCGAAATAGCGTCCAGTGTTGTTTGTGCCGCTTGAAAGTTGTCAAACAGCAATACCTTATCGTCAGCATAATCAAGATCAGTCAGTCTTTCACCAGGTAGGAGGTCCACGCCGGCATCTTGTGAGTGCCGCAGACAGTCCTCCATTACGCATGTGTGAGTGAACAGTGACGATGTTACCTGTTGTAGCTTACAGTACAATAGCTGGCTGATAAAACCACATCGTCCATAGTCGTCTTCAGACCAAATCTGTTACAGGCTTAAGCGCGAACATAGCTTACTAACTGAGCAAGATCTTCTCGAAAGACACTTCATCGTGACATCTAGAAGCTGACTAACAAGCACTCTGAATCCATGAACATTTTTCATTGATAGTGAATGCCACCTAGTGTGTTATGAATGTACACAAGCCATCATACTACAATACGGACACTAATTAATGGGGAACTAACAAGTCAACCATCAACTCACTCATGTTGTTTCGGCAACGGACCATGTAATCTGCTCAGATGTCCCACTGGAAGAGACCCAGCCAGACACTCATCCGGTTCGTCGTCGCTCGGATCAAGCGCATTTTCCAGATTCTCCGGCTCATCCGGTTGTTCTATTTTCGGAAATCGAGAAAGCAATCGATGACAGTGGGATTTCATGGCGAAAACCGTGGAAGCATTGGGTCGATCCAATCGGTTATCATTTTGATTCTCCCCTTCCTCGTCACTAAACAGCTTCACGCATGTCTTGGTGAAGGGACTGCACAAAAAGACAGAGAAATGCAGCGGAAGGACTGAATTAGTTCACGAAACAGCCGAACCGAATTGGAGTAAAGAGAGAAGTTAGTCAAATGATTGGCCAGTTACTGATTTCCTGTTCAAACGTCTTTTTTCGGTAATACTATTGTCGCGTGCTGGGTTACTAAAGTGAGAAAAAGAGAACAACGGTGATCTGAGCGGCACTAAGCAATTCTAATTTATCAGGAAACAATATCCCTTTTATAGATAAACAACTGTGTTTAGGATTGTTATTGGATAACAAGTGTTTCGCCTTTTCAATAGCCCGTTCAGTTCACACTACAAGCGCTGTTCGCTGTCGTACGATTACAGGTCAAGTGTGAGCTGAGAATTATCTGGCTGCCTGAACCTAAACAAGAACAGCAGCGGTAACCGGGTTGGAGCTCGCAATCGTGATAAGTAGACGGATGCCACAAGCACCGATTTACTGTGTTAGTATATAATATATAAGAAACATTGACAACAGAACTGCAACCAGATGAGCAGGATGTAGTACTTACCCATCAGGTGTAAAATCCACCGGTATGGCAGGTAGAAAAGTCGGTCCAAGCATGCTAAGATCCCGTTGTGCAGATTCGGTTCCTTCAGGCTTAAGCACTGTTTGTTCTGACACATAACTCGCCCCTGAGGCAACCGGTCGATCAGATGCCGTCAAACGCGGACGCACACCGACTTTCTCATGGGACCACCAACACCACCATAAACATTCCGCTTGCTGAACAAAATCGGTGAGCATATCATGTACAAGTTTGGACAATTCACCCCGACAAGGTCTCTCAGTGCTCAAGTTTAGCAATACTGTCTCGTAGCCAACTTGTCTAGGCAGCCCATCGCGTCGGAATAATTCTTCTGACGGCATATCCGATAAACAACCAGACCTTAAGGGGATGTGTTGAGGAATCGAGCATTTTGAAACCTCTTCAGCAAACGTACGGAGTAGGCGCCTGTTTAGCGGAGCACGATGTGGAACATCTACGTACAGCTCGTACAGACGACTAGTAGCCAGAGGCGCTAAACTGCGCGTTTTTAATTTGTTAGCGGAATAACTGGACAATAAATTCCACCGCCTGGTGCGCAGTTGTAAGAGTGTTCGATGAGGAAGCAGATGCTTGCGAACCATGCGATAAGTGAGATAACGGCTTTGATGTGATTGCAAGTCGTCATGGAATGTAGGAACCGCCGGTTCCGTGTTCTCCGCCGGTGGCAAGAAAGTAGCAGAGAAATCATCCAGTCCTAATAGGATAAGAGCATCCTCCGGCGGATGAAATGCAAGTCGGCGACGACGTTGCGGTACTTCAGGCGGCTCGTACAGTGTTGGCAGCATGCAAGGCATTAAGTATGGGTAGGACCAAATTGGATTGCCGGTCATCAACCGGATCAAGCAGAGTGGTAAAGGCAGATGGTTCGCTGCAAATGAGCGACGTTGAGCAGTCAAGCCGGCCTGGTGGCCTGCATCGATCACCGTAGCGCCGCCTGAGCGATTAAAATGTTTCGGGATTCGCGGAAGATGCGACAAGCCTGCATAGTCTGAGATAAGTCGGACCGCTTCGGATAGACTGGGACACGACCAGTAGAAACTGCGCAGATTATTGTTTTCGCAACCAGTCGGCTCTCCGGTGCTCGCCTGCACAATTTGTTGACTGGCCATCAAGTCAAACGCATCTCGCCTAGAGGCCAATTCGCGGAGAGCACTCGCACATGGACGTGTGACAGACAGGTGCAGATGAGAAAAATCGTAGGTACACAAGAATTGAGTTGTCAGTAGTTGTACGTGCATGCCCAATTGTCGTTGTAGCTGCAACAATTGATCCGGTGAGAATCTATAAAGTGAGAATGAAAAAGAGAATATTGTTACAAAAACAAACAAACAGATAGGGTAAGTAGTTTGAAAAATGACAGTCCGATGAAGATGACTGAATTAGAACAAACTGAGTTTTGTCAAACCATCAGTAACATTTATTGAGAAACGTCCCTACTTCACCCAGCAAGTGAACTATGGTTGGTGAAGCAATAAATAAAGATGAACGTCAGTAAAGTTTTACATATAGTTTACTAACTTTGGATAGTCAATTAACAGCAAGATAGAAGTGCTGAACTCATTCTCATTAACAGCAGTACATAAGCATTTGATGTTGACATCTAAATGCCATACAACCATGAAAAAGGTTATGGTTTGGAGATAAAAACGGAGAAGTCGGAGTTGATAAATAAAAACTCAAACACGTACACCAAGGTATCCATAGCATAAAAGAGAGCTGCAACTAAAAATAAAGCTGCATGGATAAGACCGATGTTTGTTACGGTGTTTACGTGTTAATTGTGCCAAAAATTCGCTATCAACGCACCAGTGGGTTGTGATGGACTTATCCACGTCAAGTAATTAGTGCACGATGCAGAGTGGTTTGTCTAGTTTGGATATTTAAAGTCAGGCCAAAGATATGGCGACCACCGCCAAACAAGGAAGATCACATGCTAACATCGGAAAGAACCCAATCATGACGAGAAAACCTGCATCAGTAATGCATGTAGTTAACACATGCCGTATAATAATAGCAATGGTTTAAATGCATAAAAGTCTGGCATTAGTACAAAATGTTCGCTGTCCTGCTTCATGTTGGGTCACGTGAAAACCCGACCACATTAGCAATTTACGCAAGCTTAGACGAGAAAAGTAGTCAAAGTGCCCGCAACTAGAACTCACAAACGCAAGATTGGCAACCGATATCTGTATTGTGAAGCTATCTGGATCTCATACGTTCAGCATTAACACAGTGTCTGACACCGAATAGGCACTTTCAGCCATACAGACTGAGGGCTTTGCAATCAAATCCAATAGGATGTATTAAAATTAAGCGCCGCTGTGGACTAAATAGAACAAACAAGGTCAAAAAAATAAGATCTCACAAGAGATACGTAACAGGCCTCAACCTTCACAATCACTACAAACTCGAAAAAACCACAAATCGTGACTAGTCTATAACTACCAAATCGGCCATGGAGAGGAAGCCTCGTAGGGTATTTTGGAGCACTTAGCTGGCTTGAATCATACATGTACATACTGCGTGTTGTCTTTATTCTCTGTGCCAACATGTATACAACGGATAAACATTTCCTCGCCCATAGCTAGTAAAGGAATTTTCTGTTACATGCTTCTCATCATGCGTCACTTACGTGAACTTCATTGAAAATCGACCATTAATTCAATCGAGGTTTATCGGAACTTACCAGCCGGCGTTACGTACACAACCTATGGGGTTGTCATGGTCTTGATTACATAAGGGACTGGTGTGCGTTGTAGGTGTTCTATCCTCTCTATGTCCTTATCGGTTGATGTATAATAGCTGGCATGTCTGTTTGCAAATGATGAGAATAAACGAAATGCATTTTTTTCCTGCTATGATGAAAGTTTCCTCCCGTCATTATGTATTGGTTCGTCGGTACACTCATTGCCTAAGTATTAAAGTCATCTAATAAGACAAGCTACATGCCTTGACCTACTTGATCACTTGACTTGAATCCCACATAACATACGTGAGACCACTCTGGTTGAATGATTCCCTGGAACAGTAGTTGCCTTTCGTCTATTGATGGATTCGAAAATATAGTAGCAGTAAGGCGGAATCACAGAGCGGAGCTTATGAACAGTAAGCAAAGGAGTTGATGCAGCAATCTTCCCTAAAGACGGTCCAATTTGATAGTAAAGTATAAGAAAAACAAAGTATTTTAGAGCAAACCAATAGTGGTGGCGCATTCATTTTTGTGTGTAGTATATATGTACACATATGGTCTACAGTATGAAGTTTTCACTCGGGATAGTCTGAGGAACACGTAGGCTTTCGTGAAAATTGCTAAGCTGATAAACCAACGGTATTCAGCCAAGGCAACGTGATCAATCTAAGTAAGTACACGTGCGCAGATACGTCACATGTCGGGAACCATGTATCCATCATGTATGATCCACGTGGACTGAGCGACACCAACTTCTCTTGCCCGCTTTTATACAGCACTTCATATACAGTGAACATAGGGATGAGCACTGTCCTTTAAGTTCCAGCCAGGAAGCCGATGGTGCCGTGCACAACCACGCGCAGATGCTGGAACCCACATCTCTTAGACTGAAGCCATTTTTACTGACCGCCCGACTACCAGTTTCAATCTAAACCATAATGCAAAAAGCGTGCGGATCGATAAGCGATAGGTAAGCAACAGCGAAACGTGCGAGAGCCGCCGAAGTCTGTGTAATAAGATTAACACATAGATCAGTACGTTAGGCTTGCCGGAATCATACTTGTGAAACAAAACATGGTTTGCGTGGCAATTCCACCAAACACGTGCGAAGTGACATTAGCGATATGAAACGGAATCATTGAGTGTCATTCGTATAAACAAGCAAATTCTTAGTCATACTGAGGCGTTATACAATTATCTCTAGTAAACGCCTGGAATCACGATGACGACACACATTGTAGGGGTTACAAAATTCTATCTTGCATTTGACGATTCGATTGTTAATTTCATCGGACAAGCTTTTGGATAATATACAACTATTAGGGTAGGTAAACTTCTCAATTACTGACAACGTGTCAACAATAGTGACGAACATAGGCACAGATCACTGTCAATCGTGGATTAAAGCTTTGCAATCGGTGGAAGCAAAGTACATGCTGAAGAAGCGAACGGACGTCTATGTAGAATCATCAAGTAAGGTAGTGTTACCAGTACACTCTAGGTCTCACAGTCAATCAAGGAAGAAACACTAGTATTAACAGTAGACGATAAAATTGATCGGAAGTTTGGACAACTTCGTTGATTCGCGATGATTATTCACCACATGTCCTCATTCAACTCGAGGCTTCACAGCAAAATGTTTTGGTAATATTAATAATTCTGAGGTACACTTTTCGACACAAGATAATTTCAAAATCAACCGAATCAAATAACTCTCGATTGTTCAAAAAGACAACGAGGTTCGGCAGCTTGTAAGTACAACTATTTTCTAGCATCTAACGAAACGCAAGTACATTATCAATACGGTCGCAAGCAGATCACAACTCAGCCTGTTCTTCATCGACTTGAAATGGTAAAAGCAATCATAAACTCCTAGGTTATGAAAACCATAGCTAACCATTAATAATGGGTAAATGCTATGAAGTCCTATCTTGGAAAAGAGGACGATAATGACCGGGTCTCAGAGTTTATGTGATACAACATCTAACTCCCTGATCATAGTATGGGACCCTCAATCAGGAAATAATGAATGAACACAAATTAAATCGAGTAAGTCCTTCATATTTGTACATTTCCATATTATGTCTGATAGAGCCGATACGTGGTACTACTCTTACTCTGTAAAGATCAACAGAACAAAGAGTAAGCTTGCTGAAAATTCCTCCGTTTTTAATCACGTTCCATCTCTGAATGGAACTATTATCGATTCGGTCGATTCAAGTACAAGCAGATAAAAGGACGTAATACCCTACTGACGGCTCAGAACATCTGTTCGGCCGAAACAGCTTTGTGATTAATTGCCGGGATTAACATGACAAACATTATGTCCTTCTCAAGGAAGCTTGAGTACTGATGACAAGAGACTGTATCAACAGTTAAGCATTACAGTCCACCCTAGCCTATTTAGGTTAGAGGAACGGCGCATAAGAGCGGTTCAGACGGTAAGTTAATAGGCTGTAGGCAGTAACGTGTGCCGAGTAGGCCTGTGGATACGTCACGTGCAATGAACATCAGTTCATTTGCTAAAGTAAGAATGGACAAGTGTGACAAACTACGTGGACCGGACAATCTTGTTCTGGTCTTTACTGAGGACAATAACGTGGTCACGAAATATGAAGACCCTGACTGCTCCACTGAGTAAAGTGGGTAGGTGTCGCCTGCCTGGATGGGGTCCTCGTGATCACTCAAACCGCTGGTTAGAGACGCTATCCGAGATGGCGGTGTGTCGCAGTCAATGGCGTACCTGCATCCATACCATTTCTAGTTCTTCAGCTTAGACTTCTTTTATTAATTTTCAACCTTCTTAGTAGCGTTTTCTTCTAGGATATTCCACGTCACTGTTGAGGTGAGCGGCAGCCCGAGCCACAGTACCTTTTGGTCAGGCTCATGGCTGTGATGATGATGATGATGATGATGAATGACAATATTATCGTGCCATGTGCATGGGCATGCATTTAGTTAACGCAATGCTCAATAGAATAATGGATAATGACGCTCAACATGAAACGAACAGAGAAAAAGAAGAGTTGAGAGATTCTGAAAGTACGTACCACTGAACAACGTTCTCTACCGTATTTGGTGAAGTCACCAACCATGTCCCCGACTTTCGGGGCCTTAATCAAGAAGACATACTAAATCAACCAACCACATGTGATACGGTTTAGCAAACACCATTCTGGAGGTTGAAACGTCACTGTTGATCACTACGCTCACAACCCCATTGGCACTTTTGGCCACTCAACAGTCTAAACAAGTATGTTTTTCGCAAGTAGACCACAAGACACTTGCCGCTCGATGAGACAAAGGACAGCTGGATAAAATTAGACTGCCGGGAAAAGTCAAGGTAACCGGAGGTAAAATCACAAACCATGCGTCTGATAGTCGACGCTGTTACTATTGAGCCACTTCAAGAGTGGCTGTATCACACAATCGTACATTCTTCTTCATACAGGTAGGAACACCGCATATTCAAGTGGAACTCCCTCGCCGTATTTCAGATTATGCCTGGTAGTGTTTACCAGGTAAATCCTGGTCAACTGTTATACAGTGGTCACCAGTACACGACAGTTTTAGATTGTCAAGCTACTGAGAGCCTATATACTCGTTGTTTGTACACAAAAAGCCGTGTTTAACGAAATTAAGTGTGGCAACCTCACAGCAAAAGCAATTAGAACGCGTTTCCACTATAAACAAAAAACAACATTGGATTCGTTGGATGAGATATATTCTTCGTATGTCGCCCCATGTATGTTTCAAAAGCTTTAGTTACAAAACCTGACGGTAGTGAGGAAAAAGAACGTAGTGGTCATGTATAGAAATGAAATCAAGGTATGAAACAACTGAAAATGAAGCTTGCATTTTTTTTACTGCGCTACGTTTCACCAGTGAAGCATCCAAACGTTCGTAACAATAGTGGTTATAGACATAAATATGCGACGAAATGCAATTCAGTGATAACAGCGGCGAATTTACAATCTTTATAGTATTTGTTGTATAATGATCTGATTACACAGTCCTCCCTTTTCTCTGGTGCTTCGTGATATTCGTGTCTTCTATCGTACCTTCTATCTATTTATGTCCTTTGCGATTTGTATCTGTTCTCGTCTATGTTCTTTCTCATTTGTTGTGACATTACCAACTACCTTAGGGTTGGATAGGAGATATGCATACATAAAGCAAACGCCCGTACATAATAAAAAAAGTACGGCTGGAAGTTCATAGAAACATTGGAATGACATACCGCGTAATGACCCTTGGTTCAAGCGATTGTGAAACAGTGGATTGTAGATCCTCGGACGATGCTGAAAGAAGACCAAGGTCTCGTGCACGTCTTTTGGTGGTTGCTGAAATCTCCCCTGTTTCTGGTTCACTAAGATTAATATAACGTCGGAAGGCGGAAATCACATCTTCGTTGGTCAGGACGGCACGTAGAAGTTTCTTCACTTGACGGGCAGTTAAATTCTTTTTAACAGTCAGCTGCTCAAGTTGATCAGCCAGAGAACTTCCCAATGCCGCCTTATAGGAATAAAAAAGGTTTAACTAAAATCTCGTGGAATAAATACTTAAATAGCAACTTTTGAAATATTAAAACAATTCGGAAGTTCTTCAATCGTCTGAATGAAACATTAATTTACGGAACAAACCAACCGAACCGCATGGCAACAGGGCGATATGGAAGGGCAAGATTGATGTCCACGTGTAATTAACTAAAGAGCGGATTCCACTGCAATAGCTACTGAAACATAGGGCCGCGTAAAAATTCGCCGACGTTAAGTTAATCAAATAAACTTTTTCGGTTTTGGTAAAATTTCAGGACTTTATTTGCCTGTAATATCATGGATGAATAATATGTACTGCGTTCTAACAAACGCCGACCACCACCAGATATAAAACAGTATGGACAACTAAAAAAATGGTCTTATCGCGCTTACTTTATGGGGCTA
>LOND01003719.1:22155-44942 GCA_014220965.1 Paragonimus kellicotti
CTAGTGCTTCTGCTGTTCGAAAGAGGCCGAATGGAGTGTCTATGAGAATGCGACAGCTGCCACCAATTGTGGATGATGTTCAATCTATATGGAAAACTAAAATCCCCTACTACTCATCTTCGAACTGTAGGAAATGGACTGAGCTGGTTGCATAGTGAAGCGATGCCAGAAGTAACGTTTCATACACAAAAATGACTTCGACACACCTTTTGGGGGAAATAAAGAGTACAGTGAATAAATGTGGCTGAAAATGGACGTAAATCCACTTGTCTCCATAACCGTCCGCGTGCACCCGAGCTTCCTTCGGTATTTCTACCGAGCGCTGAGACCCATCGCACGCTCGATAAAACAAACCTACATTAAACCGACGCTGCTGCACTTTAACAACTCAACTTAACTTCACACAAAGGAAACAGTTTCAAATGATGATGCACAGTGTCTCTCTTGTACTGCAAAACCCCCCATATGCAGTGATCGACCAAATCTCAAGAGAGATTAGCAGTGTGGCGACGTCAAACATCTCAATCATACGGTTACGTTCAAGAAACCGATGCTCAGGATGCTTCTGTCAATGCATGTTTGGATCACTTGACGGCGTCCGGCCTAAGCATATTTCATACAACAAACATTTTGAAGTCTAAAATTTATACCGCTTGCTTGAAAGTAATCTAGTTAATTGTAACAGTTCGTGATGTTTGCCTTCTAAGAGATACCCAACTGCGCTGGATTCCGTTATTGCGTGGACCCACCACGTGAAGATAGTGTGAACGGGGTTCGAACCGGCAACGAGCCGAATCTCTTGTCCATCAAACCACCGGCTAAATGAACACCGCTGACGGGATGTGAACAAGTTAAACAGGTGTATTAATAGAGCCAAGTTACCTAACGGCGTTGATCCACATACGGCTGAACTAGGCGAGGCCACAGAGTACGCACGCTAAACGAACGTAGTGAGCGCGCAAACATGACTGGTTCACGTCAATCGACAAGTTACGGCCTATCTTTCAATTTCTCGTTAGAACCGGAAGAAATAACATCCCCACTTACCAGGAAAATGTTACTTTTGAACACAATATAAGGCGTTTTTGGTTTCCATAAAAAACCGATTCAGCGTGCTCTCGTCTACATCAAACACATAAGGACGTGAACGAATGATAACTTTGTGTCACCATTTGGCCGGGTACATCCGTTACAGAGTACAACTTAATAAGTGACGTGTACAACTTATCCACACACAAAATGAACTCATCAACCACGCTGTGCGCGCGCAGTTAAACAAACAGACAAGCAGACTCACATGTACTCACTGACTGATCACACCCCACCTTCGAACGTCATTTACGCACGTTAAATTTGTACCTGGATATTCCAGAGCGTGGACAGTGTAGTTAATACAAGATAGCCAATGGGAAAATTCCAGCACAGACATTTGCATATCACGCAGTGTGGTCTCACGGAATGAGGCTACAGAAGTTATTGGCCGGTTCCTGTGAATACATGGCCACGAAATCCCCTTAATTTATGCGCCAAACCGAAAACATGGATAAAGAATGTGAATGATCAATCGCAGGGATTATCCTCAAATTTCATTCAAACTGGCATGTACAGCAGCACACTATACACACAAACAACACCTGACTGTCGGATCTCAGTCGTACTTCATAACGTGCGTGGATGTGAACGGTATCGCAGACGCCTAATCGCTTGGCACCCACACGCAGTCTTCCTTTGCGGTTACGTAAAGTGAATCTTGCTCCGTCTGTCCAGACGACCTCCCACCAC
The DNA here is from genome assembly GCA_014220965.1 of Paragonimus kellicotti. Classification (NCBI taxonomy): domain Eukaryota; kingdom Metazoa; phylum Platyhelminthes; class Trematoda; order Plagiorchiida; family Troglotrematidae; genus Paragonimus; species Paragonimus kellicotti. The sequence goes on from LOND01003719.1 coordinate 23,938, forward strand.
GTACTGCTGCCACGGTTCAATCCCGTCTTACCGTCCTGCACCGCTCCATATAGGTTTGAGACGTTCAGAGCAAATCCATCGCACGTCGTCGCCATGTACATACAGATGCATAAGTTTCAAATGGGTGCGACCAGGGGCAAATCAATTAAAGTATGTTGATACCAAAAGACACCCGTCTTTTTTGTCGATGATAACTTTAGGCCAACCTCTTCCATAGGGGCGTTTGAAACCGTTGGGTTTTCAGCAACGTATCGCTCATGAAGCATGCTTTAACACCACTTTTCAGCTCCAACGTCTTTGTGCGTGCCCATATCCCAACAGGCCTACCGAGTATGATTGAGTTTTGTCACTATCACCACGGATAAAGTTAAAGGGGCATCGAAAGCTAATTTACCCTAGACGAGTTGCGCAGATGTCGTAGGGTGCGACCACGTGAGAGTGGGGTCATTTTGTGCGCAGCCGATGGACTGATGAAGCCAGTTTAACTGAATGATGAGGGCAAGATCGACAACCAGTTATTTACACTTCTTACCCGTACCTCCAGTTTGACACGTGAATTCCAAGGACGAAGGTAGTGTTTGGCTCTGTCTAGTTCGATGGCTGCACTCTCAAGGATGAGTGCGGAAAGTTAAGACGAATACTAAATTTTTAAAACTAGAGTGACTCTCGCCATGCGGAGTAATTTTTGACGTCAAAAAAACGTCATCGATGAACGATGTTAAGATGTTCCACTTTCAAAATCCCCACGTTCTAAGCTAATGGGTTTCGCCTTCGTTTTGGCATCATCAGAAGGATAGCCCATACGGATTGTCACATTCATGAGCAACAAACGACGAACGATCATAGACGCAATTTCTTGAAGAAGTCAGCATGCTCAGTGATAGATGAGTTGAACGAGTGTCTGAATAGTTCTAATGACTGCTAATACATCTGTATAACTCAACCAAACATTTCATCCTCTGAAGGAAAAGATTTTTTATGAAGACTGTTTACCTGCCTGTCCGGAAGACTGTTGTATCCGTAGAGAACGAGACATTCCCCAGAGTGTACCACCTTGGTTGCACGAAGCTTCTGTGGTTGACAAAAACCAGACAGTCCTGGATTTGCGTAAAGCCCACATCCCTTATCCTTTTCGACTCACAAAAATGTCCAAAGAAGGTTGGGGGCGTTTGTCCACGGCAATGACACGACTGTTGTATAACTCCATGGCCTCAGTTACCCGCTGGTTTTAACACCAGCATCCCTAATCCGGTTCAGAGGAGAACGAAGTAATGTAGTTTATACCAGTCTAATTGCCGGAACTGTGTTAAAACCGGCATCAAACTGCCCCAGGGTATCTATTCCGAACTCGCGCTACGTTCCGCTCTACCCTTTTCTTTTCCCATGGAACCACGCATGTCTATAAGGCGACGAATTCAGTGGCTTACGGACGAAGCACGATCGCTGCATGTAAAAGAACGGGTGGACCCGAAGTCTTGACTTTCGGAAGCAGCTCGACACACCTACCACTAAAGCGTTTATACACTGAGTTTATACCTCTTAGCCTGGTTGCTAATCAAGGGAAACGAGCTCAGACGGTCGTCGACAAAATACATCTCTTCTGGACATGCATACAGCGTGAAAACATTGGGGCGGGTAAAGCAATATGTAAACGTGATTTCTTGCTCTGCAAATTAAACAGAGGCTTTCCTGATGCTCATGCGCGCACGAAGCACAGTCCAATGGACGATCGGGCCCTCAGTGCACTGCAGTACATGCAACTCATAATCCATTCAACAGATAAGTACAGAGTCTACATATGCGCAGTGTTCGATGAAGGCAAGCCAGAGCGAGTCAGTTACCGCCGAAGAGTACTAAAAATAACCATTAGACAAGATACACAACAGAGCGCGTATAGGCCGCGGATAGCAAGACAACCGAAACTGTTCATGCGCGGACTTCTAACCGAGTTATTCGACAGTGGAACGAAACTGTTGTCTGTGAGAAGCATGTACATACTATCGGCGAAAAAAGAGGAAAGGCACGCGAACAACTGGGTGGTGAACTCACCTCAAATGTAGAACTTGAATACCAGACACCCGGTGGAAGATAGACGTCCACGTGCCGCGCTCCAGCTGAGGTAACCGGGCGGACGAAGCATGGCCTCGCCAATCATGTACTCATTGTCCAAATCATAGACTGAAGTGAGGTGACGGAAATGGTACCATATAGGAGCCATAACTGGTTGTCCATCAGCTTCACTACGGGCAAATATGGTGTACCAGTAAGGAAGAAGATTGTAGCGCTCCACGATAGCAGCACTGAATAATCCAGAAAAGAAAAAGAAGCTGTATATGAAATGTTGACAGACAACTGTGAAAACAGCAAGGATTACGTTAGTTCTATGTGAACTGACGCAATGAAGAGGGATGCACTTGAGAAAGCTCACCCGGAAACTCTTGTTCTTAAACGGTAAGTTGAAAACCATACCAATTTTTTTGCATGGGACTTTAGGTCAATTTAATAGTTTATGCTTAACCCATTTGATATCAGGTTGATTTGGCTCAAAGTCGCAGTAAACAGCACACTTCACGACTCCAGAAAATAGATGGTGTATATAACATTATACATACACATGGGGTTGTGTACATAGGTATTTAACGCCAAACAAACATTTGGTATTCGGAACAGAAAAGTTTGTGCAGCAAACGGGACTTTTATTAACAAAACAATGGCTCAGAGACAACAGGTCATCGACGATTAACAAAGGCAGTTTAAGAAAGTATAGCAGTGACGGCGCCAAATTCCAACCAAACGGTCGAAGGTTTGAGCATAGTTTCCTGCGATCGTCCCCCCCCCCCTCCCGGAGGTAGGGGAAATCCGAGTGTGAACAAGCTTGCCACGACAGCGGAGGCCGGAACACTTAACCCTTAGGTGAGACAGTGGTGGACACTGCATTAAACATTCATGGAAATAAAGGGAGTTTTAAATAAGAACTGAGACTTCCTGAGAGGCATCTCACGGGGTAAGAACAGTGACTCTAACGTCATCTACTAATGTGGATGTGAGATCCCACCATATAACGTGTGAGAAAACCATAGACAGTTTTCTTAGTCCCGCTACCTAGAAACATGTTATAACTAATGAAGTTCGCTGAAGCGTGTTTTAGAAAGACAAATCTACCAATATTATCGTAACAAGGCAAACACCTTCAGGACAGAGGTCACCTTGTTACATCAAGCACTGTATTTGAGGCACACACCATCGATGAACATTACCCAAGTACACCGTACATCCACCAACTCACCGTACGATATTCAGGTATTCTTCGGGCAGTGTCCAAGGCTCGTGCCGTTTAGTGTCCAAGTGCTTGTGTGAGCGGAAAAACGGTTGATATGCGGCTGCCTGAAACCACCGAACTAACAATTCCGGCTCTGTGTTGCCAAAGAAACCACCGACGTCAGCACCGCAAAAGGTGATTCCGGTCAACGACAGAGACAGCAACATCGGAATAGATACCTGCAGTAAGTACCAATCGACATTCAGAGTTAAAGTTAAGCAACATAGCTCACTTACTGAAGTTGACAAATATGTGATAGAAGAAACTGTACGCCATGGTAGGTGCAGGAAAGCATGGCAAACCATCCCAGTTCACCACAACATCTCGTTCACCGCAACAGCGACACGGGAAAGCTTAGAATGAAGTTGTCGAAAAAATACAAAAATATACAAAACATGGCAAAATAAAAGGTTAAGAAAGGTAGTAGATGCGGGTACGCTGATACCTACGATGGCGTTTTTAACCAGTGAAGTGAGCGATAATGAGGTTCCCTACTGAGCAATCGACATCTAATACTTTACTCAGCGGATTAGTCAGTCTTAATATCACGTATCCATGTCGTTGCTGACCTATCTCGCGATTTTAACCAATTTTTGATGATTTCAGCAAACGGTGTCCAGTGTGATAAACGTTCGGTCCATACGCGGGGCACGTGACTTAACCATCACACGTTGTGCAAGTTGATTATCTGATCAAATGATCACGTGTTCCGGATCTAAAATATGTGCTGGTAATGCCGGCTAATTGGCAGGAATAACAATCGACAAACGCAGCAGCTTTGGTGATATCTTCACCGCGAACAGGACACAACTGTAAACAATAAATCAAAACGGAATGCACACATACATGATACGCCGTTCCTTTCAGCGACAACTAACACATGCCCTCGATATTCTTGCTGACAACTCACCAGCAATACTACAAACTAACGAAGTGATGCTACCCAAGTATGAGAAATGGTCTTAAGCAGGCTGTGTGCAATAAATGATGTAGAAGTAGGAAGGTCCCAGTACTGAAACGGTACTGAAGGAGGGAAGCGCATTCCATAAAGACCGATCCGTTCAGTCACTTTGCTCGGCACGGTCTGCATAATTTTAGCAGACGGGGTAGGCAAGAATTCAAATAGAAAGTTTCTATATCATCAGATTATTGTTTAAGACTAACGCGTTATCATGCCTTTTAACAAAAAAATCGACTTGAAAATTGGGATGCTTTTCTAAAGCAAAACGAAAGGGATGCAAAATTTTAATGGAGACTAGTCTTTTATGTTCGAAGTTAACGATAGGCACCAGAACGCACAGAACTGTCATGTACGGGAAGGGGATAATAAATGATGAAAATGTTCTACACAAAGGAAGTGGCAGCACGGAAGAAAGATAAACATGTGACTTCGCTTCAAGGTTTAAGGACCGTCCACTTAGCATTGAGCGAACGGTGAACTATGTGGATAAAATGATCAGTAGCGATCATTTGAGATTAATCTTTAACAGTAAGACCCAGAATGATCAGTGAAACTTACTTTGATAGGAGTGGTGAACCAGTGATGAGATAACAGCTATGAACTACAAATCATGTGTCGGTTCGTTGGTAGACGCATACTATGCATCAGTTATCCAACAGTGCAAAGTGCTACTGTTTGCCGTTCACACAAAACCGGTTTTGGATGGCACCCGAAAGAGATGAAAAGAGCGTTAGACAGAAATGTGAATATAAGAATTCAAATTCCGACCCTCACATACGCACTCAACTAAAACTGATAGTGGGGTAAAACGGTTCTGACTGACAGACAAGAAGTATCCACGCTGAACCCAATATCGTTTCATCTCAAACAGTGATCACAGAGCAGAAAGTCGAATGAATGAAAAAAACCGGTTTCTTTTAAATCTGATGATTACCGCAACTTCTGCATGCAACAGTAACAGAGACGATTCCTCACTCCTACTTTAGTGACTGTAAAAATTACGAAAGAACAACAAGAATTACCAACGGGTGACTCCAGCAGAGAAGGATGTGCCGCGTCATTCACACCTGTTAAAACAGCTGAGCGAAGACCCGAAATATCGTCTCTCCACTGGCTGTGAAGCGCTGGGCCAGCAGCCTATTGAAATGCAATTGCGAACCTCAGTCTTAGTGGGTAGCCCTAAATCTAAACGACTAGGGTGCTGTATTGTAAGTTTGTGGCGGTAACATAGCAGAAGCAACAGACAAGCCAAATTGATCCTCAAAGTGTTCTGCCCAGCGCTCTAACCTCCTAAACTTATTATGAAAGAGTGTGGCATTTGCCTCGTTAGTAGGTTCACTGACAGACGGTCACATTGCATCAGTAGCGCGCATAGGCCTGGAGAGTCTGCCAGTGTTCACCGAGACAAAAGTGGTTTCCATTTCCTTAACTTTCTCCACGAACGGCGACGAGGTTAGGCTTCAGCGTTCTGGGGATATCCCTCTAAACTCGTTATATGAACTGCCAGGACGAATAGTCCGTTTGGCATCCGACAACTCCAGGGGTTTCTCTAAGATCCCACGTTTATTTAACCTACGGATCACTGCGACGCATTTTACAGTGCCTGCTCCATGAATGGCTTGTGGAATTTAGGTCAAATGGTTATTAGGAACTTTAGGGTCAGAACTGCTAAGCTTGGTTTTAGGCTAGTTTGGGACTTATGCTTTATCGACGGCATGACCAGTTTCCTAACAGCTAACCGTTGTTGTTGGTGGGATCGTTGCCCGGCAAAAGTAAGAACAAAACGGCAACGTACCAACGCATGATTTGAATCCAAGTATGTGCACCAACCCCGAATGGGGCCCAGTCATTTATAACTAACAGCTATGTGGTCTATCTAAGACCAGGTCTGAATCAGAAGGCGGGGGGGGGGGGGCACCGGGTATAACAATGACGCACACGATGCTTAAAACTAGTGCTGACTGAAAATGGCCTGTTCATCGCACAGTTTCAATAGCCACCCGCCATTAACCGAACGTAATGTTATCCCAAACCTGTCCACCACACAAAATTCGGTATCATCAAGTCGGTCGAACATGGAGCGAAAAAAAGCCCTGGTCAGGAATAAGAAAAAAAAGGAGGGGATGGGAGGGACCTGATTATTAAAAACAGATGCGCCTATATTTAATATATATCGCAAATATACTGTGTCGAGTGAAGGAGAGTGGCCAGATCCGAGTAAAATGCGTCCTTGACGCCGATGTCACTACAGTCAGTAGGAGCATAAGCAGACACATGAATAAATTTCTGAAAGTTTTGCGTCTAGAGCTGGTTTTAACAGAACCTGCCAAGCGGACGGCACAAAGTCTACTGTTAACAGGAATCCAATCTACTAATGCGGCTGCGGCCGTCGTGCTGAGAACTATACCTACCCCAGCCTGACCTGTAACAGCGGCTGTGGAGTCACCCGAAGTGTATAACCAGTATCGGGTAGACAATGCGGTGCTGTTAGTTCCATACGTTGACTACTGTCATGGATTCTAGTCTCCGAGATACAGCAGACATCAACGTGCAACGAGTCTAGCGTTCGTGCGAGAGCCGCTTGCTGACCTATCTGTTTTAGCGTGCGAACGTTGAAGGCACCTATATTAATTCGCATTCTAGGTCTAAGCAAGGGACGAGGGAGGTCTGAGTGATAAGAGATGGAACTTACCGGCTCAGTGTTACTATGATTAGCTATATCTGTTGTGGGACCTGTAGAGTAATTATCAGAAATGGAGGTCGGGGGGGGCCTGAGAGCTAAATTTGATAGGACAGTGGGGAGGGGTCAGCAGTAGCATGTTTTCGCCTATCCACCCTGCTGTATGCAGCAGATAGGGCGACCCGGTTTATACTGCGAGACGGCCGATGCAGTATGGATTTATTTGTTGTGAATATTCATGGTTGTGTGTGGGCTGAGATACTGCCAGGACGCCCAGACCTAGACAGGAGAACGATTAGGGTTCTCAACCAAAGCCTTTGGCTCAAAAGCCTGTACCGCAAGGCAGCGGTTGGGTGGCAATGTACCAGAACTGGTACTTTTTCCGGAAAAAGATGCCAACCTTCTTCCAACCCCCAACCTGGAGGACCAGGAGACTGGTTTGTCAGACCTCTACCCATTGGCCTGCCTGGTATGAGTGACTATCGGTGTGGTGGCACACCGTCCAGTTTAGCCCAATAGGTCATCGAGATGCGCAAGCCGTCACACCACGTCAAGGTCCAGTCTCGTTGTGACGGGGTCCAATCTCGTTAACTTGACAGTCACTTAACTGGTCAGTCACTCACACAAGCACAGACATCCCTTCAATGTCAAATGAGTAAAGTCAAGGGTCACACCCACTAAGACACAAAGCCACCTGAGTAGTCCGTACACACATTCACTAACATTCATATAACCGCACATTCACACGCATGTGACTCGTCTCCCGCGCAGGGAGTCAATGTGACACAAATATCCGAGCAGGATCCACGTCGTGTAACAGTCCCTATATCCTCATCATCCTGGATTTACGATGCTTCCCCAAACCAACCTAACGCTGACCGTGAACGATCTAGTTTTCTATTGTCAGTGAGTCCTCACAGTTTACTGTCTGGCGTTATTTCTTGGCATATCAATATGTCGTATTTTACTACATGTTCATGGCAGGCACTTCTGATAATGAATAACAGAATATAAACATTTAAGATTATTACAAACCAGCATTTAATTGTGTAAAAGTCTGACAGTCAATGAGTACACATAAAAATGGGGAAATAAAACTGCACGCCACTCCATTCGGAGCCCACAAAAAAAATGGTTACACAAGCGCGTACCTTCAAATGTCCCCAATCGGCAGCATTATCACCGGTCCACACGGCTGCAGTCCGTTGGGAACCGGCAAAAAACGCACGAGACAGCACAAACGGTCGCTCCTGACCGGCAGACTGCAGCAGCTTCCCTTCCCAAGAGGCACGATGAACATGCAAACCGTAAATATTATGCACCTCTCTGTTCTCACGACCCCCGTAATGAATGACATCCTGATGGAGAGAAACAAAGAGGTATTATTACGATCACTTGGTTAACAGACGAGCAGAAGGCACGCCGTCTGTGATGTGTCGCCAACATCCAAAAGACACGAATAGAAAATGATCTGGCACATGACAAAGACTGAATTACAGTACAACATGCGCGAGTGAACGTGAGCGAGTCTAGAAGCATTACAGTAGGGACGGACAGTTTTTCGTTTCAAAAATAATCGTCATTTGAGGCAACCACGGAGTGAGACAGCGGATTAGTTTATGTCTCAATTGTACCCGAGGTAATTAAACTAAAACGCGATAAGTAAGTAGAAAACACGAACTGAATATCAATTTGGCTCCTGGATTTTTCAGGCCAGGTCCTTAAAAAGTTTACTTTCCATCGTTTACATCGTACGTAATTCACTCCCATGTGATATACAAGATCGCATGTGGATTACATAGTCAGGTTACAGAACCTAGGACAGACCAGACTTCAGCCCGAAACGCTTGGAGTTGTGTTCGAGCAACGCTACTACTGGGTCATCGCGGGTTAAAGTCTTTCGGTCGGAGTCCGATCAATTCACTCGATTTAATTACAACATAATAACATCTTTAAAAACTCTTCTCAGTACAGACTATCCTCCGGAGATAGCACGAAGGCGCGCTCCAGAGAAGAGGCCCGCAGCAACCTTCAATGTCTACAACAGGAGGAGACGAAAAATTCTAGTCGCATACAAAATAACAAATCATGAAAACGTGGAACGAGGATAGCTCAAAACGACGATACAGTAGAAACAATCGCTCCCGTTTTCCGCATTCCGAGTTAGATGGTTTGACAGCAACCAACATAAATGATCTCATACAGTCTGAAGTAGCAAGCAGCCGATTAGCGTTTGAAGTACAAAAAACTGTTACTTTGAAATTAGACATTCATCCTGACAATTTTAAGTAGATCTTTTCTTCTCCCGATCACTTTCAGCTTAGAATTTGTGAAGCGCACACCTCTGATGAAGAGGATCCGTGTTGGATAGTTCGTAACTCCATGATACTGGCAACCCGGTTATAAACGAAACTATTAAAAAATAATGGTAGCAGCCTTATAATATGCGTCCCAAACGCCTGTCACGGTCGGCGACCTGGATAACATGCCGTATTTCCATCGTGGTATGATTCTGCTGCGCGAGATCGTCAACTGCATGCACCAGTAAAGTCGTACAAAGTTAGCATGCAAGTTGGACGGTAAGGTGTTCAAGAGATCAACGTGCACTCTGAGGTAGAAACTCGACTCCTTCCTAATGGAATAACGCGCGGTATGACGTTAAGTACTGGTAAAAACTGTTACGTTGATAGAAAATCGAGAGCTAACCGTAAAACGGCAGTTTTCTGGTGCTATAACAGTTTGTTGTGCATGCCTACTTATCAGCCAGACAGGCCCGTTTGTTATACAGCTATTCCACCCACAGGAAGGCAACTACCAAAAACCTAAGGGTATGTCAAAGGGAAATGAAACCTTTGAACGTAGTGACTCAGACACCGAATGTAATGTTATTTACTTTGTATATAGGTGGCGACGATGAAGCATCCGTCGACGCGGAAGAAAGACGGAAAGTGTCACGATGAAACTATCGATTAGAATGGAAACACCGAAACAGACAGCTAATAAGGAACATTACTTCGCGTACTCAAGTGATCGGAACAGGAATGTGCGAAGATCGACCAACCGTATTTGCCACACCCATAACATTTCACGGGGCACGGTCCAGATGGAAAGTCCTGAAAGGCGTGCTCAGACTCCCAGCTAGAGCTTAATACCTATGTACGCGTAGTTAGAGATACCAGAAATGATGTAAAAATCAAGGTTGACACAGCTGATTCTGTGACACCGTGTGCTCTACGTAATCCATGGTAATTATACGTGGAGTTCACTTTGTGTCACTCGAGTTTGTAGTTAGCAAATTATGTTAGTAATCTATGCGAAGTAATGGTTACTACAAAGTCCCCATACTGCCTTTTCGATCAGTTTGCAGTTGCCACGAGCTTCCACCTGGAGACGTCAGATGCACCCTGTGCAATTGTCAGTAACTTTGTAATATAACCCAGCTCGCCGCCAATACGTGTGTGCTGTGAGCATCAGTCAAGTACTTGGTCACTGGCAGGCGTAAAAATGGTGCCACAACGAGTGTGCATTTTTATGGTCGAACACATGGGCTGAGTTGAATGTCTTTATTGGACGGCTACAAGAACTCACCGTATCAAGAACTGACAGGATATTAGAAAATTTCCAGTGATCAATCCAAGATGCTGGGGTGTGCATTTTTAAAGATTTACCAGACTACGGCATGGAGATTAATATTAAGCTCTCTTGCAACCGAAGACGCGTAACACAAGAAAGGATGCGGGTGAAGAGAGATAGTTATTGAAAGAGATGATCGACGCTCGTCACGGTTAGCTACAGCGAAACTGCTCACAACTGCAACGTAGTCTCGAACCAGTGCCACTCCAAAGTCGATCCGAACATCAGAAGGCATGTCAAGTCATGTTTCAATGCCTACAGAGAACAAACAACCGCAAATAAAACAGGTCATGCAACAGATACTGACCGAAGTAATAAGTCCGACGGTACACAAGCGATCGTTCGTCGGGATACAGTCCGATAAGCACTGTACTGTTTTAGAGTTTAGAGCGATCCCTATTTCGTTTGAACCGGGAAATTAGGCATCAAATTCACCAGAGACACTAAGAAGGTATCGCTGATCCATAACATTATTTTACGATGGATTCAAGTGAACCTCAAAGCCAGAATCACATAGACGCGTTTTTGGAGACACAACAAGCATCCAGTTTCAGATTCGAGGCAGTGCTCGCCAGAGCAGCTTGACAATCCATTTTTTAGAGAGTACGCGCATTAAAGGCGCCAATGTTTGCCGGTTGTCTCGAGTTGAAAACTAGGGGCAAGGGAGAAAAAGGTGAAAAAATTGCACTGGCTTGTCGGAGTAAATGACAACTCCGGATACTTCCGTGGAAACTCCGCAGAGATTCTGGCTCAACGGCCTGATACGCAAATTAACAGAATATGGTTCTTATAGGGAATCTTACTCCAAGTCAACGACCCACAAGTTTAACCAACTTGGCAGTAAGGGATTACGTTGAACAATTACCGCTGTGTGCAGTAGACGTAGCTAAAGCCGCATCAAGCTTCAGAGAAACGTTGTAAGGCTTTCGACTGTACTGAATAACACGCTGACAGTCACAGCCAACTGTCAGGCGATCGGGGCAACCTTTGTTTGAAAGCACCTCCCCTAATTTAAGTTTTCCTTATGCGGAAAATAACAGTGCTGCAACTGGGATGTAGTTCTGCCTTATACCCGTAGGGCTGTGCCTTACTATGTTAACACTCCTATGCAATCAGAAACGCAACATACAAACCTATATGGGTGTGACCACGCTCGTCCGTGTAGCACCGGTAATGTACAAGTCAGGAACAGACAAGTAGTACCAATGTACCGTAGCAAGTAGAAAAAATGTATCGAAGAAACGGCGGACTATATCAAGAAGCAACGAATGTATGGTGAAACGGCAGACTACGCAATGTTAACATGTAAGTTTAAGAAGGCTGGGGACCAACTGTTCGATCAATATGATCACATGCCCGAGTGCAATCTGGCGCAAACAAACGCACGGTTATAGGCGAACTAGTGTTACGAATGGTAAGTCATGTAAACGTGCCCGTCGCACATACACACAAGTGCTGTCTGTGTGCGCACTCTCAACAGGTCACGGCAGGCTAGTTAGCCCTTTCTGGCCTGTCTGACATGGCTACATTTGAAAGGGTCGAAACCTTAGTCAGTACGAGTAGCACGCATCATCATCATCATCATCATATCAGCCATGAGCCTGACCAAAGGTACTGTGGCTCGGGCTGCCGCTCACCTCAACAGTGACGTGGAATATCCTAGAAGAAAACGTTACTAAGAAGGTTGAAAATTAATAGAAGTCTAAGCAAAAGAACTAGAAATGGTATGGATGCAGGTACGCCATTGACTGCGACACGCCGCCATCTCGGATAGCGTCTCCAACCAGCGGTTTGAGTGATCACGAGGACCCCATCCAGGCAGGCGACACCTACCCACTTTACTCAGTGGAGCAGTCAGGGTTCTCATATTTCGTGACCACGTTGTCGCTTGACCACCACGTGGTTTCACCCAACTGTTGGTGGTCTCAGTATATAATGCCCGGTACGGTAAACGCTCAGCTGGCATGCGGAGTACGTGACCTAACCATCGCAGGCTGTGCAACGTGAGTAGTTGACCGATCGATCGCGCATCCCGAGCGTTCCGGAATACGCGCCGGCGAACTGCCGTATTGCTCACGCGATCAGTCCACTTAATGTGGGCTAACTGGCGGAGACAACGATGGTCAAATACAGCAAGCTTGTTGATATCTTCCTTGCGAACAGGCCACGTCTCCGAACCATAGAGCAAAACAGAACGCACACAAGCATTATATACTCTTCCTTTCAGCGACAATCGAACGTCTTTTCGACGCCACAGATGACGCAGGTTGGCAAAGGCAACTCGTGCCTTTGCTATCCTCGTTGATATCTCATCAGCAATATTACAAGCTGACGAGATAATGCTACCCAAGTAGGTGAAACTGTCCACAGTCTCAAGCGGATTACCTGCAATAAAGAAAGTAGGAATGGAAATGCCCCAGTCTTGAAGTAACACTTTGCACTTTGAAGGTGCGAAGCGCATTCCATACAAACCAGCCCGGTCATTCACCTTGTTCAGCATGGTCTGCATGTCTTCGGCAGAGGGGCTAAGTAAGACAATGTCGTCCGCGTACTCCAGATCGGTCAACCTAGCGCCAGGAAGAAGCTCAACACCAAGTCCACTGGACTCCTTAAGCGCACCCTCCAAAATGTCGTCCATGACAAAATTGAACAGGAAAGGGGAAATCGGACACCCTTGACGAACACCACTAGAAGTGATGAACTCCCGAGACAGCTGTCCATAAACCCTCACCCTGCTTGCAGAGTGAGCATACAGTGATCTCAACAGATTCACGTATTTCCCTGGTACTCCCTTGCGAAGAAGACAGTTCCAGAGAACGTTACGAGCAACTGAATCGAAAGCAGCCTTCAGGTCCAAAAAGACCAAGACCGTCGGCTGCCTATAAGAGTGCCGATGTTCCAAGATCCGTCGCAAGGTAAAAATGTGGTCAACGCACCCTCGACCGGATCGGAATCCTGCCTGTTCTTCACGTATCTGGCTTTCTCTGGGTTTAGTGAGCCGACGTAAAATGAGGCCAGTGAGTAACTTGGAAGCAACAGATACCAAACTGATGCCTCTGTGGTTGTCACATAGACTTCGGACCCCTTTTTGAAAACGGGAATTACTGTTGACAAGCACCAATCGCGAGGTACCTCTTCAGTCTCCCAAATCGTCTGGAGGAGTTTAGTCAGTTCTGATATCAACCTTTCCCCGCCATCCTTGAACAGAGAAGGAGGGATGAGGTCTGGTCCAGGAGCCTTGTTACGCTTCAATAATTTGAGCTCTAGGACCACTTCTGCTTCCGACGGAGGGCCGTCTGGAATGCAATAACTGACCATTCGGGTCCCGTCGTCCACATAATCTGGTTGAGGCCAGCTGAACTGTTCTTCAAAATGTTCAGCCCACCTATCAAGTCGACGCGATTGATTGGTGATAAGTGAACCATCTTTTTCACATATGGTCTCACTTACACCGACTCGACGACCAGTACAACCACGGATCAGGGAAAAAAGCCTTCTACAATTTCCAGATAAAAAGGCCCTTTCCATCTCTTTCGACTGTTCGACCAAGTAGTGCTCACGGTCTTTGCGCAAGCTTTTAGTCAGCTTGCGTTTAAGTTCTCGACGGTCGTCATCATATTCAGAACCAGGTGGGATCGAGCGACGCTTGTTCATGAGGTTTATCGACGCGACGGAAATCCAGTTCTGTCGCAACTGAACAGCTCGGAACATACCTCTTCACAGCATGATTTCATAGCTGCAGCGATTTGTTCCCAGTGTTCGTTAGGATCTTTCACCTGACTCGAACTGGGCAACTTGTTCACCAACGCCTTCTGGTAAGCGTTCTTTACACCCTCATCGCTCGAATACCAATTTGGTACTTTGCATTTACGAGCGTGTGTCCTCTGGGTAAATGACAAAACAAAACGGGCACGCACAACAGCATGGTCCGAGTCCAGGTGGTTGCTCCAAAAGGCACGACAGTCCTTAACAGAGTGGCGCCACCTGTAACTGACTGCTATATGATCCAACTGCGTCCACGGCTGAGAAGCACACGGAGGTCTCCATGTAACACAGTGCTTCTTCCTGTGTTGGAATGCTGTGCTCGAAATATAGAGACCATGGGAGGCACACAGCTGCAGCAGTCGGTCACCATTGTCAGTGCGTTGTGCCCGGACACCAAACATACCGCCCAGCCGCTTCTCGTCCGGGGAAAGCCGACCAAGCTGGGCATTCAAATCGCCCGCTAGTATGATGATGTCTGAGTGTTTAGTTTGCTTCAGAAGGTCAACGAGGGCGTCATAGAACGCATCCTTGGTATCATCCGAACAGCTGTCTGTTGGAGCGTACGCCGATATAATGAATACACAACGTCTTTCTGATTTGCGTCGACAGACTTTTACCGATGTATTGAGTCTGACAGCGCACAAGCGACTGTTCACTGGGATCCAATCGAGCAAACATTGCTCTGCTCTGGAACTCAGTGCGATTCCCACTCCAGCTTGACCGCGAGATTCAGCTTCGGCGTCACCAGAAACCCTGAGAGAGAAGCGCTTGAATCGACAGTTATCTAGAGGTGAGCTCAAATGGATAACGGTGCTAGAATCGTAGACTCGCGTCTCCGACACGCAGCACACATCAAGCTCCAGACTTGAGAGAGTACTAGCCAGAGCAGCTTGCTGACCGACTTGTCGGAGAGTGCGGACATTGAAGGCGCCAATGTTTACCGGTTGTCTTGGCCTCAGAAAACAATTATCGCCCGAAGGCACATGGAAGGCAGAAGAAATGGGGGGTAAAACAGTAGAAGGTCGTATTGGGTTAATAATGTCACTGTCGGGAGAGCGATAACTTCTGATACTTCCCGGTCGTTTATGCCGCGGAAGGGGTTGACTTGAGGGACCCCACCCCGAGTCTCTGACTCAAAAGTCTGACCTGCGAGACAACAGGATACAGGGTTTTCTTGGGGACCCCACCCGGAGCCAATGACTCAAAAGTCTGACTCACTTGGCAGTGAGGGGCTTGCCTAGCCCGAGGGCGCAGTGAATAAGACATTGATGTCTGATTCTGAGCACTGCTGCGCGCAGTGGATGTACTCAAAGCTACATCGGGCTTTTGGGTGATAGATGTTTTTCGACCGTATTGGATAATACGCCGGCGGTCACGGTCAACCGTTGGGCGATCGGAGTGCTCTTTGTTTGAGGGTACCTTTTCTAACCCCCTTCTTCCTGATACGGAAGACAGCAGTGCCGCAACTATAAAAATAGTTCTGCTGTATGCCCATAGGATCGTGCCTCACTACCTAAGCACTCCTACGCGGTCAGTAGTGCGACATACAATGAGTGTAACTGCTTTTCGTCTGGCTGCTCCCCTTTGGCCTGTCTGACAGGGTTGAACCTGGAAGGACCGGAGTCCTAGTCAGCATAGCCCGCCGGATCGAAACAGCACACAAGCCCGACCACCTCGTCAAGGTAGCAGCATAGGTCGGGGCAAGAACACAGCGCACAGACCTGACCACTACGTCAGGGTAAGGGAAAAGGCTAACAAGTAACTATTTGGAATCATGTTAGCGGTTTACGGATACACTTTGATCACCAATCAAAATTCCACCAGGGAACTGTTGCCAGTCTTTGGCGCTCAACCGTTAATACCACCGTAAGTGCTCTTCGGAACTGGCTATGCGCGTTGACCCCTTCAGTGTCTTTTAACCACCCAACGTACAATCAACCCTCCATATCAAGTGTAGGAGTCACGTTGTGACACAGAGTTTGAGCAGACAACGTGGACGTGCAGCAACTTCCCAAATCTGCATTTATCGTGTCCCAAAACGCCACATTGACAAGTAAAGGGAAGCAGGTTTATTTTTGCTATACGGAGACCATGCCTACTTGTGCAGAAAATATACACAGGCTCTCGGTAGTCCGCACCTGGTCGGCTGGTGGAAGCAAAGCTCCCTGGTGTACGGCTCGGCAACCCCTACTCTCGCTGACGACTAATAAAGTACACAGGTTATGCTGGAATAAATCAAAAGGCAGCCACGTGGTGATGATGGGCTACAAACGCTGTAACCCTTTCATCAAAGAACGTTAGAAGATGAAGCCTGTCAAGTTTGACACAGGCCGACTAACCAGACCGCCGACTGAAAACGCTCACATAGACAGCAGTAGCACAAGCAACGAGGAATCTGTAGTCGAATGGATTTCCACTGGTTCCCTCGCTGACTGACTTTGTACGTTTGTGTTGTGTACTGCTGTTAGGAGCAATGGCAGCCCAAGCCGCAATACCTATGAGTTTGGCTGAAAGCCGAAAAGCTGTGTATGTATATACGTCGCGTTGTTTCCATTTTTCCTCCTGCTTGTAGCTTTTTCGTTCTCACGTAGGTTTTAAATCAAATGGAAGGTAACTAGAGGTTAGTTACTGTATGTGACTAAATATCAACGCACGTGCCTTTTATAGGGGGTACTTATACCATGAGTCCACTCATATAATTCCTGGTTGTGTGGTGAAGAATAAATAGCCAATGAATCCGCTGGTCCATGATGCTAGGTAGAATATTGGGAAGAGTCGAACAGAAAGATTTATGACGGAAGTCCACAGTGAGCATTGTAACAGGATTAGTTCTAATTTTGCAACGATTTCAGTTAAAGGAAACTAATCGGTAAACGGTTAGCTTAGTCTGCGAGCGAACATATGGAGGGAAACGATAACATAACTGTTAACTACATCACTTACCTTGTGGATAGTAATCTCCGGACCGCTGAATACAGAAGGCTCACCCATATCGTTCCAAGAAAACATACTGTTTGCACGAACAGGTTCATACCTCAAATACAACTCTGCCCACCAGCGTCGGACAACAGGACTGATAAAATCTGGCCAAGCGCTCGACCCAGGCCAACACCAACCGATGAAAGTAGTATTGTCTCGCGTTTTTATGAAGTAGTCGTTTTCTAAGCCTTCTCTGTAACAAAATGGAAAGGATTTTTAGCAATAAACGCGCTGGTACTCCAAGAGTAGAAAAGTCACCTAAGAAACGTCAGTTACGAAAAAACTGTTAAGCTAATTCCACTCACATTGGCCGGTTATTGGAATGGAAAAAACTAGGATCAGTCGTATAAGACATAAGCATACAGTGCAGACGAAGGTAACTCAGGTAGAGCATATTTCATTAACAGTACCCAGATTTGAATACATACAATTTGGAATATACATAATGATCAAAACCACATAATCATACCAATAGGTAGCGTGTGTGTATCCCCTTGAGTGTGATGGAAAGACAACCTTAGCTAGCATCACCTGGCTTGGAATTAAAGCACGAAGGCGATGGAAATAAGAAAGGAGCGGGATGACGAGAAATTTAGATAGCTGTGATTTTAACTCTGATTACCGAAGTGTAGATAGCAAAAACCAAGTATACGCGTGGTAAACAGTTGCCCTAATGTAAGGGACCGAAAGGAACCTGTTTGCCTGAAGCTCTCGGAGAGCAGTGTTACACAGGTTGTGTTAGTACAAGTAGCAACGATGAACTACTTTGACAGTACTTGCTTACAACGGTCAGGCTATTTGAGTTTAGACTCTAACTACATGCTATGTGATCGTTCTCTTCAATCCGAGCTACTTTCAACTTAAAGTAGACACCTGTGTGGAGGTTTGAGCAGAATACTTTCGCATGTTTTCCACAGACACATACGTTGTGCATAACAAAGCGACTTGTAGTCACGATATGTCACATGTCGATATACCGCTAGTTTAATTAAGCTTAGGCTGGAGAACAATCTCACAGGGTTAATTCTAAAACCCTCATTAATGTCTCTACGCCACATACGAATTTCGCATACCATCATATTAAACTATAAACGTGATAACGAACTTATTCTCAAAATAAGCACTGACACAGGTGTCACGAAGAAATGACGCAAATGGAAAAGTAGAACGGGTGAAAGAGCGAAATAAAAAGCAAACAGGTTTCGGAGGAAAAATATGACTAGAAACCAAAGAGGACTACTACATAAAAGTACATCATAAAACAACTGTAGATGGGATTGCCCAACACCTGCTTGTTTTTAATCTCTGAAATAAACGTTTCGGCTATCTAGTAAAACACATTAACAGACAAGGCAAAACCAGGCTGCAAACCGACCTTTCAAACCGCAGAATCAATCAACCGTTTAGTCCGAGGGAAGGCAGTGAGTGGATTAGTCACATTGCAGAATGGGCACAACTGTTTATAGCGTTTTAACCTTCAAACTAACAGCATAAACTCTTCTAAAACTTCATAACTTTGGACTGCTAAATCTATCCCTCAGAGTTCCATGGACTAGGCGAACGCCATCATTAGAACACGGAGGGAAGAGTGCAGAAAGGCAAAATGATCACTCACTTGTACAACGCCCAGTTGACATCTTGCTTAATGTGTGGATCAACAACTGTGACAAGTTTACGACCCTTTGCGTTCAACTTATCGACCATCTCCCCAGGATTTGGAAACTTCACCTTATCCCACGTGAAATAACGTTTCCCGTCATTGTGTTCAATATCTAACCAGATAACATCCATGGGGATTCCATGTTCATCAAAACGTTGATCAACAGTACGAACATCTTGTTCATCATTGTAATTCCACCGGCTCTGATGGTAACCTAAAGCAAATAATGGCGGGAGAGGTGTACTGCCTGTTAAATGTAAATAAGCCTTGGAAACTGCAGCGGGATCCCGACCGAGCATAATAAAAACATCCGCAACGCCTGTTTCCGAGATCCACCTTGTATTCGCAAAGCGCTCGGGAGCCTTGCCAAACAGGCGAGGAATTTTGGATAAAAAGCTATCCGTAGGACGATCTGTGTATCCTATATCAACCCAGGTTTCTG
The DNA here is from genome assembly GCA_014220965.1 of Paragonimus kellicotti. Lineage (NCBI taxonomy): Eukaryota > Metazoa > Platyhelminthes > Trematoda > Plagiorchiida > Troglotrematidae > Paragonimus > Paragonimus kellicotti. The sequence continues at coordinate 43,377 of LOND01003719.1, forward strand.
ATGGATTGTGCCAAAATACCCCGATCGTGTGATTCGCGTTAAGTGCCCATATGACTGGAACAGAGCCATATAATGCCATTCGAGAATCCAATTCATACTCGAAAACATCGAGGTTATACAGACGATATGGATCACCACCCTCGGTTGACTTCAGTACAAATCCATCTGTGTGTTCGGGGATGCCATACAGATGTGAAAAACTTGGGAAATCTATATCGAGGGAAATAGACATTGGACCATATGGCCTTGTATCGCGATGTTCCTTGAACGTCTCAGTCCAAGGGTAGGGATCGTCTACCGCTGTCTCGGGGGTTATTTCATTCGCAGCCTCCTCAGACTTTGCACTCTCCCCTTTGAGCAGGTCATCTTCATTCGGAGACGACGTAGAAGTCAATTCTTCTGTGCCACCCACATTTTGGTTTTCACTGGTTGCATCCGGTTCCGAAGGCGACTGACCATCTGGTGGATTTGGGTGATTGTCTATCACCGCAGAATCAGCTGTCAACTTTTCTGCAGCCGCAGAATCCTCATTTACAGCATTTGCCACATCAGGTGCCTCTTCGAAGTTTAGGAAACTTCTACGATTAAGCTGGGTGACTAAAATATCATCAAGGTAAAAGTTTATCGCAAACGGATTGAAAGTCACAACAGCCTTGTCGTTTGAATTTCCAAACAGAACTAAGGAGTTTGATTTCTTTACCACGTTAACTGGATACAGTTTTGGTTCATTCTGCAACGAATCGCCAGAGGGTACTCGGTACCTCTCATGCTGATGCCCCGGAACATCATCCAATGTAATGCGGAAGGTGGAAAATGCTGTGTATGATAAATCCAGAAAAAGAACCTGTTGACTGTCTGTTTTCGATAAGTTGGCCTTAAAACCGAAAGCGTTAAGCTTCACGGAGTCTGGCATGATTGCATATCCAACAGTATCAGGTTTCACATCTCGCTGTCTGGCACAAAACCTAGAAGAAAACCAGATTATGTAAATTCAACAAACTTACGAACTAAGTTTACAGGATTTAAAATTATCTTTGTTGACGGCGATGACAATACTTAGACAGAACGATAAAAACACGCAGCGATAAAGTTCCATCTCGAAACGTGGACACAGACACAATCAGACGTCGTAACGTACAACGGAGAAGAGGCAGTAAGAGACAGTTTCTCGGGAGGACGGGGCCACGATGAGGATCTGGAATCGTAAAAAAAAACAAGCATGAGTCCGATGCCCAGTAGGTCGTGCACACAACTTACACAACCGAAAACTCAAATGATGTCAATTGCACAACATGCTACGTTACACTGCCCCCTCCTAAGAGAACAGCACTGTCCTCAGTGCCCCGTAAACATTGTTCAAATGATCACCTTTGCTCGTTGCACTGGGATAGACGTTCAAGATCGTGCTGCTACGTGAACTGGCGGTGGAATTAGCTATGCCACTGACGGACCTGTATCGGCGGTCTCTGAACGAAGGTAAACTGCCAACGGAGTGGAAACGAGCAGTGGTTGTGCCTATGTATAGGAGAAGAGGACGGTCGGAAGCTGTTAACTACCGACCAATAT
>LOND01003722.1:26350-47215 GCA_014220965.1 Paragonimus kellicotti
ATAAATATACATCGGCTTTGTTAAAAACCAATGATATGTGAGCTGCTGACTGCAAATCCATGGAGGACGATTGGAGTAGAGCACCAAGACATGCAAATTTGTTGAGTATGATGTAGGCTGTTGAATAGTGGAAGATTTGGCATTCAACTCAAGACATACCGGCTCCTCAAACGTATGCGCATCAGCTAGACGAGGTTGAGAACTAAGCACCGATTGGAAGCGATTTAGTGTACTACTGTGCCACTTGAAGGGCAGCTGCGTGGTGCCCGCCGAGTTGAAATATTCCTTCCTGGTGTAGGTGTGAGAGGAACATGAGGCATCGGGACAGAAGTTCTTGTTAGTTCGACCGGCTTGGTTTACGGCACGCACAGAAGGATTGTCGATATTTACCGGTTGTATTCTGAGAGCGCCATGTCGGTGATTGTTCTGAAACCATTTAAATAGTGCATATTTCACATGTTTACGAACATGTTTCAGCATATGTTTATTCAACTGAAAACGAAGGAATATGTATACCATTTCTAGCTACGCCAGCAAAATAATACAGCATGAGAATAAAAATACACATAATAATGGATCCTAATCAACGAGTGGGCTACGAAAAAGCAACTGAACAAGTCGAATTACATAGAAGTATTATAGCTTGATTACGCGTGAAATGAATCGTTGGTCATACTTCTTAACCTTTTGAATAAGTTTGATCATATCTATGCAATCTGCGTGTACTGATGCGATTTATTCGTAACTGCCAATGCATACCAAAACTATTCCCGGTGATAAGGTTTTGTTCGTTCTTATGGTTTAACTGCATTTGTTCCGTTGAAATAAGTTGACTCATTAATTGATTCTAATGAAACAGGTAGAATGTGCAACTCACCTGATGTTCACCGGTCGGACATCTAGTGAACTTTATCCATATAAGATTAAATGGCGAACAAACTTTCACTTAATCGTAGTTACTGATTGAAGGTTTGCATAATCTACAACTATTACATTCCAGTGTTTGGGCAGTCTGTAGCTACATGGTGAACTGGCTAGGGCGGACAAACGGAAAGATGTTAATCTTATGGAACAGCTCGTGTCAACAGAGTTGAAAACACAACTAGAAACGCTACGCGACTGTGTACATGAAGACAGATGAATAAATAACCAAATGTACAGTGCCAACTAAACACGGTCGGACGCTTTCTCGGTGGCATTTAAAAACAGGTGAGCTTGTATTTTTTAGTTTGCTAGTGTCAATTAGACGCAGCAATCCCATGCGTGCTCGAGAATTTGTTCTGACGCTATGGTAGTCGTAAGAACAGTGGTAGGTCAATTTAATTTTATGCCAAACGGTTTTAGTCAACAGACTGATAAACCTCAACTCATGAATTTATTTTGGCCGAGATCAGTTGACAAAATCCGCCAGCTGAGTTTCATTAGTGCTGATTTATTTTAATATTTGGCACTGACAATACGGTAAGCAGAGGGTTGGGTAACCCATAAACACTGAGGAATTCCGAGATACTGTCATTTGTTAAGTTAAACAAGGGGACCGTTATAAGTCGGATGTACCGAAGTCTAGTGTTGTTACACTTCAATCGTCCTCCATGGATTTGCAGTCAGCAGCTCACATATCATTGGTTTTTAACAAAGCCGATGTATATTTATGACATTAGTAAATTTGGATGACATAACCACAATCCCAATTGGGATAGGCTGGTAACGGAGTTGTATGATCATCGGTTGTATCATACCTTCCCATGGTCTGTACTGAGTTGTACTTTACCTATGAGTCCTACCAATTGTAATTCTGAGCAAACAGCATTCAGTCCCTTCCAGTAGGCCAACCCACTGACCATCCGAAAAGTTGTACCGGGCCTGTTGGGAGTTAGAACTGAGGTCGTTTTAATGCCGCAAACAGGTTTCTTCGTACGCCTATACCAGACATCATCATCACCTTTGCTCAAAAATTCAATGAAATAACTCGTAACAGAAGGACGGTGCCCTGGTTAAAATAAATTGATCACATCATTTAAAAACTTGAGGCGAGGTGATATAGAGAATCCTTTATTGGAATTGCGGTTATGAGATTCAGAAAAATAGCTTTTCATCAACTCTTGTTTCCCATAAAAGTGGGGTCGTTCTGTATCAAGGTGATAGCTCATTGCACTGGTCTTTGGGAAACAGGGTTACTGAGGGGGTGGTTTATTCTACCATCTACTTATCTATGCACATTAGTTTTTATAAAATTGTGAAGACGTACTCAGTGTTTATCTAATTAGTGGCGGCCATCACCTGATTCGTGGTTACTCACTGACAGCCTATAGCTCTGCTCCAATCATTTTGCAGGCTAACGAATCAACTGACTTGCCGTAGCTAAAAATAACATGCCAATATTATAAACCATTGATGCCGTATGTTACTAAGAATGAGCTGGATTTTTCGCTCAGACGCTAGACAACAGACAGTTTTATTGCTTATCAAACAAGTGATTAACCTATCAGTTAACCAGATTATGATTATTTTTACTCTAATGAAATACTTTTCAAGCAAATGAAAAATTGACCGCATTTGCAGATATAATTTACGTTTGTCAACATAATCGTCGGAAACCATTGTTTTTATACTCTTTTTGCCTAGTGTCCGCTCTATGGGCCGGGGGTAGAACTGCTGTTGCCCCAGTTGTGTGCACTCGGTAGACGGTTTGCAAATTTACTTGAACCATCTGGGAAGCGGTTTCAGCGTGACAATTCATCGAGCACACAAAGTTGGCACACAGATTACACTAAGTCCGCCAGTGCCACCTATCCGTCTGCTTACTTCCACGTGACTTCGCAACGAGAATTGGTGCCGGAGGAGTATAAGGCTGGCAACCAATTAATTCCACACACTTTTGGTCAACTGAAACTTGCCTTTCCGTTTAATTTAATCACCCGAATTGCCTGTGCACGAGAACCCGGCGGTTATCCAGACCAGAATACGATAGTACGTCAAGTGAATCAACTTGTGCAACACTGTGCTCAGAACGTGAAAGATAACTGTCTACACAAAGATCCCATTGTAATGGATATACCCGAAGTGTGGAGCGATAAGACCACAAATCACGTGGAAACTTAACTAAATCGCTGTTTCTGGAATCTCTCCGACCATTTATTTATAGCATGTGTTCTTAAATGAGAAGTGCAATTTAAAACTGCGGACTAATTTTTGAAATCTGTTTGCTGTGCACATCAGCTGGGATTATGCAGCAACCAAACCGCAGATTTCTCATATGTTTTCCCCAACATCTTCCGTTGGACTTGTAATTTATCATATTTTATTTGAAAAAGATCGTATTACCTTGGTATCAGTTAGGTTCAAGCGCTGGATGCCTGTAACCTTAACATTTTGTGTGCACAAAATAAAACTTGTTACTTGACCAGCGTTCAGTTCACCGGTTGATTTTCTTCAGAAAGTGTTGTGTCTTTAAGTGGCTACACAAAGAATTCTACTGAGCGTTCACGTCTACCCGGTTTGAAACCTCCAGTTCCGTTCATTAGGACAGATAGCATATAAACGTATCTAGTCACAATCATCATAGAACAGTGATTACAGATCTCAGGATTAACAAGATACTCGTTAGCAAACTAGCATGATTGGTAATAACCAAGTGCCGAATCACTGGGCGGGAAGGCGATGAATGACAATTTAAAAAAATACACCAAGTGAAAAACCAGTAGTGTCACATTAGTTAGAACAGCACAGGTCATTAAAAAACGGCCTGTCAAGAACGTTTGCAAAGTCCTTGGCTTATCACTGGACTTTCTAGTCTCCGGCAGCGAGAGAAGCAAAAGATTGAGTGCCAAATCACTTCCAAATTTCCAGCCTGGCACACCTGGGAGAACTGTACTTTTTGTTACTTATGACCTGCACGGTACATGCAATCGTACAAGAATACCCTTCATAGATTGCACGAAGTCAGGTTTCTAAGTTTCTCTGTCTATCAAAATCACTAAACCGTCGTAAGTAGTTCACTTAGATTATAGGTGACGTGGCTGTACTGGACACCATCGTTCTTATTAGAGCATATACTTGACTTCAGAATACGCGTTGACCTACTGTCGTTCTGTACTTACTTTTGCTGGGCAGCGACCCCACTGAGAGCAATAGCTGGCCATTGAGAAACTGGCTATGCCGTCGATAAACCGTAAGTACCAAACTAGTCCAGAATACAAACAAAGAAATGCTAACCCGGAAGATCGCGACGGATGCTGCGTGGAAATCTCATGGCCGTGTGTATAACAAGTTAGGGTAATTTATCCTTAGGAAGGTGAGGTGTAGTCTGATCACCGACCGTGACACTTGGGTAATGGAGAAGGATACGAAAAATGAATGACGCCTTTGCTTTGGTAGCACTGGCAGACTATTCAACCTCATCCGTTCTAATGACCTAGGACGTTTCTCTGTCGGGAAGATGGTACACTCATCCATAATAGGTCCAGAAGGTATGAACACTAGGCGGTACACTTTGAGGATCAAGTTAGCTGACCTCTTGTTTTTACTGTGTTATCGCCACAAACCTGCGGTGTAGTACCCTGCTGGTCGGTAGATCTGGACACCACTAAAACTCAGGTTCATAATTTCATTTCGGCACTCAAACGTACTAAGTCTGCTCACTCGGGTGAACTCCTGTCGTCAATTTTTATCCCAGGACGTAACTGTCTTGAAGGTGAAGAGGTGTTAGTATGAGAATTTATTTGGAAACAGTCATTTCAACTTGTGTACACGACGAGAAAGACAACATCCACACTCCATCTGCCTGAGATATCTCGAACAATTTCCCACATTCATAGAAAGCTGTTCGAGCGTTCTGAGAATTGCCTGATAAACGTCATCACTAGAGATTGTTATATACTCACCCTGACCTATGTACAGAATCATAACGGCGAGGCTTGAGAGCGTATACTGGATTTCTGCCACTCAATATGGAACCAAAACGAATGTGTCATTGTAAACCCAAATGTGGTTTCTCTGACAACCAACCGGTCAGAAATCAGAAACTCATTGGGATGCGACCTAACTGTGAAGTCAGGGCTTCGGTTGGATTCGATCTAGCGACAGAAAAAGCATGCTCAAACTGTGCTAATGCCTACCACCAGCTGAGTTAGGAGCTGCACACAGCGTCCGAAAATTCAAATTTGGACTCTGTTATCCACGCCCACCACTGCTTCGATGAAAATGATACAAGATGTCCGAATTTCGTCATTGTAGACTTGTCGAACTAATCTGAGGCTCAGGGAGTAAACATTAGAGAAGAACAGGTAAGGAGTTATCATTCTGGTGGGGGATATGCGAATCAAATTGTACACCAGTCGTATCAAAAATTATTTGAGCAGACGTGCATACGTGCAGCTGTTAAGACGAGTTGGATGATGTATTTACCAACTGATAGAGGTTCGTTTTGATCTCGGTGATCGATCCGCACATTAGAAGTCATCTAAACGCAGAAATCCACCAACCGTATATGTGAACACACTGTCGGCGCCTTATTCTCATATTTAAGCTCGGATCAAGGTTTACCGTTAACCATCTGACAGCTCCAGCATTGGGAGCGCGCAACCTCGTACAAAGGCTGTCCATTATCCATCATTCCTTTAATGTCTTAGTGATGGACGAATAATGGAGGACTGTCTGTGAGCTCAAAGATTCTGACGTGGAACCTGACCTACCTGATGAAGATTGACTATCTTGGTTGATTTGCTGACGATTAAGATGTTGTTGTTTAACGATTTCCATGCTGCGTAGACAATGCTGGCTGCTATTTTGCGTTCTGCTAAATACTTCAAAATGTGTTTTTCAGCCTCCAACAGCGCAAATGACAGCTGTCGTGACAAGGCTGATGTAGACTAACGTAGATTCGATGTTGGATAATGAAGTTATGTAGAATGTTGCGGGGTTTGTCTATTTTAGAGGCTGCATCAACGTTTGCGGAAGTGTAGTGTTTCTAAGGTAGGACGGTATTCGTTTATCTAGGATACCTTTTGTGATTAGACGTTATCTCTCTGAGGCATAAGTGTAGCGTATATGGGACGACAGTGTGGGCTGTACTAATTTACGACAGAGAAAATTTGGCCGCCTTGGGTAGAAGAGATGAACTGTCTTCAGATACATTTACCACTAGTGCTTTTAGGGCGCAATCGAAACGGGTCAGATGTCGTTTGCTTACAATCGCAGTTAAACGTGGATTGCAATTCACCTATAGTCACCCTTCATTATGCGCACAAAGACACCTCATCAAATGTTGAATCTCCAATGTCCATGCATCCAGACCTCGGACAGATCTGTTACGTATGTGTGCTGATGTCACCGCTAAAGTTTACAGTCGATGTGATTAATGTTACATAGCCAGATCTCACGAGTCTGACTAATTTGACACTACTGATTAATCATCCGTTACTCCGCTGACGAACTACCCCCAACGGTCCTCCATAAATTGAGCGTTGTTACTTTGATGATGAAGCACTAAAAACAGGTCTGTTTGCTATGCCTTTCTCCCGCGACTTAACTGAGAATCCTTCACATTACCTAATCAGCCATTGTTACAGGCACTCACCGTAGTCCTTGAAAACCGGCGAAAGCTAATAGATTTATGTGTCACAATAGACGATTTAGCGAAATTTTTAACAAGTGTCGTCGCATTTGACGACAATGAACATACTGCTGTTTGCATGCCCAGTATTATGTGCGATACCCCTACACGCGCTTTAGTACAGCAAGCAACTTAACGCGTGAATTATAAGGATTGTGGTAAATGTATACAGTGACCTTCGGATTGGCCAGATGCAAATATTTTCTCACCAAACTGTTACCCTCGTTGCAGTAGGGTCTGACGCTATCGAATAAACGTCAATCGTGTTTGCTGGTCTCTTTTACAAGATACTAGATGGAATATGGACTATGATTTTCTACCAGATTATTTGCATGCGGCATGTCTAGGTGTCAAAATGTTTGTGAAATTGTGCCATGCTGGGTCCAATAAACTAGAACTACAGAATAGCAACGTCCGTCACTTGCTGCTTGCAGCCTCTTGAATCACTTGATTTTACTCTTCAGCGTTCCTGTATTTTGAACTCCGGTTACCTCATAGCCATCGATGGTGGAAATCCTTTACTCCACGCAGAGCCTGTAATCCTTAACAAGTCAGCCTGCACGTACGAGTATCTGATGGAACTTTCCTGATGCGTGTCTGTTTTCAAATCTTGTTTTGTATACGTTTCACTGTGCTATCGTGTATACAATTTTACAAGACTGCGTAATTTTTCTCCAATTTGTGGATTAGTGTTTTACTTCCTGACGTTCATGTTCTAACCTTTTCTACTGATGATATACTATGCTTTAAATCGTTCTGTCCGTTCGCTGTTTTTCACTTTAGTCTTCTAGTTGAGCTCTATGGACTTGTAAAATCAGGTGCGCTATAACACAAAACTTTCCACTATTTCAAGTTGAACGTCCTTCAAAGTTGATCGCAGCCTATGCTTTCGAGCAGATTTTCTAGTCACCCTCTTTCAAAAACAGGTACTAGATTTTGGTTTCCTCATTGGCGAACCTTATCAGTAAGGCATAACTAAATCACGGACGCGAATAGAACTTCCACCACAAATGATCGAATTATCACACCTGAATGTTCAGCCACTTTCCTTTGTGAGTAATGATCAAATTGCCCCATCGTCTCTATAGGCGGTACAGTTATTGTCTGTCAACTCTATTAAATAACCTTCTTATTTGAGTCTTCCGAAGTAGATCACAATCTTCGAGTTAATTAGGCTTGCTGAGTTGTACGTTTACTTATTGATTGGTAGTCGGGGATTTGATCAATTTTAATTTTAACACTAACTACATTTGGTCAGAACCCTAGCACTTGGATAGATTTCCCAGCCCACTTCTTTCGAAAGGAGACAGTAGATTGGAATTTTTCTCATGTTTGAGCTCATCATCAGTGCATATCCTTGTCATGACCCGACTTAGAATTTCTGTCAGACTTTTATTAGGCAATCGCATTGACCAAAATGTCGCCTACTATAGGAAATAAACCCTGCCATAACACACGAGTCCGAGGTCTTGTAGCCGAAAAGTTCACGATAATACGAAAATTGTATTCAGAGACTGATTTACCTTATGTCAGTTCGTTGACCCACCGTACACTCTCGTCAGTCTCACATAAAACTGAATACATCATCCCAATTTACTCTAGCACGCTGGATATCACAAAAATGACGTTATTTTCAAGACAATGACAGGAAGTGTATCAAGACCTTTTGAGCTCTGAGCTTTGGTTAACATTGGTTAGTACACGGTTTTTGTGAATGGTAATTGTTAGGTGGATAACGTTAGATGCCAACCAAATACGACCTCGTGACTGTTACCCAAAACCTGATCTTTTCAAAATTATATTGTAGAAATGACCAAATGATCCACAACATCGGCTAAAATTAGTTGCCGTAGAGTTGAGTTCCACTTCTGGAGTGCGATTCCTGTTCCCCTATTACAAGTTCCTTCACCATATTTCAGAATATTGTTCAACGCAACGCCTTGGTACTTCAGGTTTACCGTTTCAATTACATCTCGCGTATACAAGCGGGAAATACTGGGACTTACGAAAAGACAGCTGAATCAAATCGGAAACGATCAGTTCCCCGGAACGAACTGTCGCACGCTAGTAACACCGAAAGTGGGCAGTAAACGGAATGACTCCGAACACGGCCTGTCTTATAAAGAGGGATTACTTCGGATAATTGAAAATCCTGTAAGAATCATCGAAAACGAACATTCAGCGAACAGAGCATTTTCGATGAATTGTCCTCTTTGACTAGTACAGTTATACACAATCAAGTGGTGATTTAAAAAGTTATTGGTTAACCATCATTTTGTTGTGGTTAGGGGTACAAAGAAGATCGACCCTCGGGTGTTAATCGAGCTAGGTTGATGGGATGGGGATACACCGTCTTACAGATTGGGCTTTCTTGATTGACAATGGAAACTCCAAGGTTTGAATTATGTGCTCCTGAACGCAAATCCGGGCGACACAGTTGGATTGCAACCGCATCTGCTTCGAACAAGCTGCGGTATTTGACGCTTCGTGACAAGGTGGCTGAGACCCCTGTAGGAAACGTCCACTTCTTGTTTGTATGTCAATCGCAATCGATCAAATTGGCTAGGATTGATGAATGAGTGCTTTTATTCTTCCAAATGGAAACCAAGCTGAGTATTGTTCGAGGATTCTTTTGGCTATGTATACTGAGCCACAGGAACAGTCCAATGAATAGATCAGTAAAAGAGGCAACATTATTATGGCACGTTATCCTTCAAATTCAGTGGAACCGCCCGTTTTGAGTGGAGTGCGATGTTATTACTTGCGGCATAATGCGTCTGGTTGTTGGCATTCGTAACCGGACCCACATCAACTCTGTCATTGCGTCACCTTTGAATGACAAAGGTAAGTAGACGTTTTTCCTATCAAGAATGTCCCCGAAAGGTCTCGGTTGTTTCTCTTGCGTGCTGTTGTTAACGAACTTTTCTGGACAGGCATTAGTACTGAGAACCTTTTGTAAATCCTTTGTGCAGTTCCTTTTGCGCTGTTCGTCACATGACGTTTGAGGCTGATCGGTATACAGCTATAAAAGTACGGGTTTCGGCCTGTCCAAGTCTTCTATTTAAACGTGCGTCGTTGAAATTAACCATCTGATCTACCTGTCATTCCAGGGTTAAGAAAAGATATTCGCCCATCAATTTGTTCTTCGAAGGTTAAGGGTAATGCGAACTTAGTTAAATTTTTTTCTGTAGTTTCTGAGTGTCATGTAAACAGTCCACTACGCAAAAGATATCGTCTACATATCTTCGGTAATAGCTTGTTTCTTTAATCACCTCATCCAACTTGTTGTTTTCAAGCATATTGATGAAGATATCGGCCCAACGGAGAGACCATGGTAACATTATCAAGCTGACGATACGGTCCAATATTAAACTGCAACTGGGTATTACTTGTGCGGAATAATTCTTCTAAATCTTCTATGGACAGCCGAATGTCGGTTTGACGGTTTCCGATGTAATCACATAAAAAGTTGATGGTCTCATTCAACGACAGGTTAGTAACTAACGACAGCACATCGAAAGATAACACTCTCTTGTCCTGGTTTGCAGAAAACTCCACGTAACAATTTAGAATGCACGTTAAACTACGAGCTCTCACACGTTGTCAGCCAGAGTAGAATGAGAACACGTGACGGCAATAGCGCGTAGCTTTATCGAACACGAGAAAGACATGATATTAACGATGAGGCATAGATAAAATAGTCACTTAATCGATCGAGTGGATAACACTTGGATCGGTCGGAGCTAGAGAGAGAGAGAGACACGTGAACGGATACACAGCTGACATGCCGACAACGGTAGGCGCGGGTGCCACAGTCCACAAACGCAAAAGTAATTTTTAAACTGTATTTAGTTATTTCTATCTTGACTATTTCTAGAATCCCTGATAACCACTGTTCAGCCGCAAGGTAGGGAGAGTTGCTTATGACAAGTATCGGCCTGAGTGGTTTCCATCCTTGTGTATCCTAGGCACACCGTATAGCCACGGAATATCCTGTCGTAAGAGTATGGTCAAATACATGAACGCAAATGGAATCAGTCTGTTTCATTTTGTGTAGGATCTTTGATAACCTCTGCTCATTTGTTGATGTGTCATCTTTACCGGTCTTTCCATTTTGGAATTTCGTTCTGTCCGATAAGCGGTTCAACAGTTTAGTAGCATAAGCGACTTTGTCCTGTAAAACACTTCCTGCTCCCTTAGTTAAGTTTTCATATCATAAAAAAATGAAAGTTTTTTAAAAAAAGCGTTAAGCTTCTTCGGGTGGGATTTTGTAGGCAATCCATAGCTCAGGTAATTGTAACGGGCATCCACAAGATTAGATTTTGACTGTTCGGAATTCAGTTCGGATGACGGATATAAATCTAGTAACCGACTGGGACTATTTCGTAAATTCAGCGGTGTGTTTATCATGTTGTAAGACAAGTATAACCCTAAGATGTCAACATTCACGAAACCTGGTTGCACAAACAGTATCAGTCTACACATTAGTTTCAAAAACTGTGACCAAGTGGCAGTGGTGTTCAACTTGTATGATCCACCACCATAAGTAAAACTTATGCCAAGGTCAGTAGTTAGTAGTTCTTGGATGTAAACACTTCTGCCTGAACTAACGTGGAATTTTCATTACCAAGGGGCTTCCCACAATAACCGTATGGTCCAAACCGGTTAGGTGATGTGGTTATTTCGTTGATACAGTTTTAACACAATGAGATAATTCTAGTCAGCCAGAAGAAGTAAAAACAATAATGGAAGTATATTATTCAGAGATAATTGTGGTCATTCTGCCTTAACTGTGTCAAGCATGCTTGAGATCAAAGATTCAAGGTCACTTTCACAGAGCACGTTTATAATGAAATATTAGTAATAGCGCCCGCTTATCATCACATTCGTGGTCTGATCAAATGATATTGGGGTCCACCAAACATTAATTAACCAGATCTTTGTAATAGGGCCATCTTGTTGTAGGCGCCACTCCTACGGTACACAAGTCAGTAAACGTATAACATCAGTGGCACCAGAGAAAGAATACCTTGCTTAAAAAATAAATGCACAAATTAGGAGTATTTTGTATTACAAAAATGAATTGCACCCGAACACGGAGACGAGCATATCTTACCGCACCAACATTAATGGGACAGCTTGCTGACCGTATAGACTTCAGCGGTGAGCAGATAATAACGCCTCGACTGTCGAGTGGACAGAATGAGTGTTTACCGCTCAGATTATACTGTCTTCTTGAATCGTAAGGGTTGGTGAGTTAATCTGTCGGGCAAACAACACTGACTGGCGAGCGATCATTTGTTTCACGTACATTTTGTTGCTGTAGCTTTTGCGTAGCCCTGCAACATGATTGATCTGTTGGTTTACCTATTCATGTTATGCAAGACCTTGGCTAGGTACCAACCAGTGGGACACTTTAAGATTGTGTGTTCGCACAACCGATATTTAATTTATTTTCCGTTTGTAGGTGTCCACTTGACCGGACACATTTTTGGCCATATCTCACTACTAACCGGGTTGACACGTCGTATTTGTAACTTCAACCCGGCTCAACGTCTTACGACGTATCCCCATACATTCCGAACTGTAAAGTGACCTCGATAAACAGCCGTGTTCATTCACTGTGCGGCCCGACACGGCTGGCAGGCCCAGCTCGTCCGGTACATCTGATGTCTGTATCATTCTGCCTTACACACACTCACCGCCGCACATACATACATTATCCCGCTCATGGTTTGAGACTGCCATTGGTCACGAACACTGTCAAATCTGAAAGCGACCAGATCCAGGTACACGTGTTCACGTTGTGTGAGGTTTGAAACGGGAATGACACGGCAGATCGTGCCCGTATTCGGTAACACGAACTAAGCGGTACACGGTTGCACCAACAGGATTTTGTCTCCGAGGCTTGTACAGCTTTACACAGCAAGTCGATCACAAGTCAAGGATTACGCTTACATCAACCTATCCCTCGGTAGCACTCCAGAAGTTTCCATTTGCTCAGTCAGTGGTCCACTACAATCATTTCTACGGTGTTATTGGGATTTCGGTAAGTCCAAAACACTTGTTATGTAGATTATTATTCGCTTAATATACGGTGCATTACTATTTACGTGTTATATATATATATATATTACTGGCGTTATCTTTTGATTGTAGGTAACTTCCTCGCCAATAGATTCACCTATTATAAGCTGCGTTATCTGCATCTTTCACGAATACGCCTTTTTGTATATAGCAAGTTACAGTCTAGTGTGTACTCCTGACATTTGTACAACCACGATCTATAAGCCGCAAGGGAGTTGCACGTAGAAGTTTGCCTGATTAAACGTTCCTTGTCTAATGTCGCCATTTGATTAGAATCGAACTATCGTTTAGCGCCTCTCCTGTAGATGATACGTAGTTATAGCAGTAAGTCTCAAGTGTGCATGATTTCTCCATCTCGTTGAATAGCAGATTATCTGTTAGTAAGCATTCGATGACGCAACGAACTGTGGTCATTTATAAACCAACCGTCTCTAATACATCATTCGATGTGAATGTGATCAGTTATACTCAGACGTCATTCCAGCGCGCTCTGGAAACGTACTATCTTGACGCTTTGCCGAGATAGACTAAAAAATTATAATTAATCAACGAAATTTGTTGAGTAAAGTCAATGTACAGTTTACATCTCAGAATAGGCTCAGCATATATGGATGTTTGAAACAAACTGGTACTTTTCGCTGATGTAGCACTGGCGACAAAGTATGTTATCCATACGTTGGTTGCAGAAGTAAGTGTTAGAATGAGCAAACGACACGCTCACGTGTAACTTGAATGCATGGATCATAGACAAGATAGAGGAAGACAGACGTGATTTTAAGACTAAACACATAAAAATAAACTGGGCAGTAAGTTTCTAGACTGTGCGAAATACTGTTGGAAGTTCTCAGTCCTGCTTATTACCGTAATATCAAGTGGAATCATTTGTGAAAACTGAGGGGTGGGTCAAAAAGCTTAATGGATTGCACCCTGATTAAGTGCAAGGCGCACTTCTTTGCGATACTGAACAACAATACGATAAAAACTCTGTGGTTAGATATTCTCCAACAGGGCTAACATTTGCATCATCATCATATCAGCCATGAGCCTGACCAAAAGGTACTGTGGCTCGGGCTGCCGCTCACCTCAACAGTGACGTGGAATATCCTAGAAGAAAACGTTACTAAGAAGGTTGAAAATTAATAGAAGTCTAAGCAAAAGAACTAGAAATGGTATGGATGCAGGTACGCCATTGACTGCGACACGCCGCCATCTCGGATAGCGTCTCTCTAACCATTGTTGAATATGTTTACCAGGCCAAATATTCAACGATAGCTTAGTCATCTCCGTTTAGTGGTGAATATTACTGCGTATTAGACATTGGAAATCTATGTGGACTTTGACAGATCTGTCCTGGTTTACGTTCTTTGCAAACGTTGGAAGCCGCAGTAGACAGTGTAGTAGGGACAGTTAGTGGAGATAATGGTTTAACAATGCTTCATGTTAGGTTAATGGCCAATAAACTGAAGGTCCAAATAACCTCACTTCTGTCTTGTTTGCAGTTCCCTTTTATGCGGCTATTTAACAAATTCCACAAGAAAGTTGTTTTCCTTCGGCAGGTTGTGTACAGTTCAAGGGATGATTGCCAAACTCTGTTCGCTTAACGTTAATATTAGTTCTTGACGGGCAAAATCTGTGGCTGTTTGCAAACTTTTCAGTCGTTTCACATCGTCTACCTTGTTCCGGTCACCTCGTCGCAACAATTCAAGATGCGTATCCTATCTATATATAACCGAGACAATCGCGTTCCGATTACATTACCAGGTTTTATGTGTTCGAAAAGTAGTTTCTTCATACCTTGCGATTACCCTGACTAAAGAGCTATACCTAAGCCACGTGATAATGTGATCTCTCCCCTTACTCAATCAAATTAATATTAATGGTCCAAAACCGACGTCGTTCATAAACGTAATCACAATGAGGTTCTGTTTGTGTGTTGCCCATTCGCATTCTTCATCATTCCAACTTTGATCACTTACATCCTCAGGACTGTTTACTATCATGTAATCATATCCGCTTAAGATGAGAATTTATTGAGGACAGTTTCGCTTACTGCAAAAAATTGTTCTTATGTTCGTAAAAGAATTCTCATTTATTTTCCAAACAAACGGGTTTTTCATGTAGACTAAACCAGTCCAGTCCATCTTGTGCATCATAATGTCCAGCGTCTGACTCAAGTGCAACTTTTCTTTCCTTCATTACAAGCTCAATGATATGGTAAGGTGACGCTGACAAATCCGTGTGTATCAGATATGCGCTTAGTTGAGATTACTACTATGTTCATTTGACTTCTTTATAAGAGTACATTTCCAAAGGACGTGGTCACATTTTCTCTCCAAGTTCGTCGAAACATAGTTAGGTGGACTATTGTCGACAAATCCGTCAACTGTCATTTGATTTTAAAAATGTAATTACACCTTATACATATAGGGATCTAGACGGTTCTAAATAGCCCAAGCTTAGGATTAAATGTTTCTTGCTATGCTGTTATCAACTGGACGGACCATTCCGTTTCTGTATACATAATCATTTCGTTTTGATATTGCGGTTTCCATGGTGAGTGAATTATAAGTCACTCTGAGCACGTTATAACGACTGTTATACCTTAGTCTGGCTATCCGATGTCTAGAATGTTTGTATAGGCTTCTGTTCCGAACTACGTTAATCTCACTGCCACGTGTCCGCCGTGATGACGCTACGTGTGTGCATGTGGTCAGAGTACATGAACTACTGAGCCAATTTTAAGCTGAGACCGTAAGTCAGCCCACGTTTAATCAGATAATTTTCTTATTGGCTAATTCGTCACGTTCGGAACTACGTTGGCTTACATACCACGGCGTTCGACAGAAGATATTCATGTGGGACCACTTTTCACCTGCTCAAAAGAAAGTTACCATTGCAAGTGACACGAACTGAACGTCACCCAGACTTGGTTGCAGTTTTTGCATTCAAATAGGCGGTTTGGCTGGCTCAGTTCGAAAGGAAGCGTCAAGGTCGAATTTTGTCTTTAATGGTCATCGGTGGTGCGGATCCGCGATATCTGATTGCATTTGCAGCACAAGCTGCTTATGGTTTCCAGTGTTTTATGTACACTTTCTTAGGTGTAGGCATATAGTCACAGTCGTGACGCTTTTTGGTTTGTCTGTTAGAAGGCACGGAAAACTCATTCAATTCAGCATTTAAAAGTTGTTGGTAGCATATACCACTGACTGCATTCTGTTGTCTGCCACACAACTGTCACATATTTCAACAGATAGGATATGATGTAAAAATTACACGAGTGTACCGCATTAAAAATTTCCCTCACAACTTGGGGAAATTACAACTCGGGGGTTGTTTGCACGGTGTAGCTATCTTGGAGTTAGACCTGGACCGTATCATTACTGTGCTCAATTTGTACGCTTTATTTTAGTTTTGGAAACTAAAGCTAATATTTCTCAGGTTTACTGATATAACAGTCAAGCATCTGCGTCAACCACTGAAGCATTTCTAACGATGATAATTTCGAAGAACATAATTTGTGGTCTTTCCTTAAATTTGCAGCAGTTAAAGGAACTTCATTTTGATACAGACACATACTTTGGCAGCTGAGAGCTGGGAAATGATTTCCCCTTATTGAAAAGTGCTTGTATGAAGCCCACTAAATTATTTGAAGTTGGGTTTGTTGAATGTTGCTGAAAGGAAGAGTATATAATGCTTGTGTACGTTCTGTTTTGCTCTATGGTTCGGAAACGTGGCCTGTTCGCAAGGAAGATATCAACAAGCTTGCTGTATTTGACCATCGTTGTCTCCGCCAAATAGCCCACATTAAGTGGACTGATCGCGTGAGCAATGCGGCAGTTCGCCGGCGCGTATTCCGGAACGCTCGGGATGCGCGATCATTGGTCAACTACTCACGTTGCACAGCCTGCGATGGTTAGGTCACGTACTCCGCATGCCAGCTGAGCGTTTACCGTACCGGGCATTATATACTGAGACCACCAACAGTTGGGTGAAACCACGTGGTGGTCAAGCGACAACGTGGTCACGAAATATGAGAACCCTGACTGCTCCACTGAGTAAAGTGGGTAGGTGTCGCCTGCCTGGATGGGGTCCTCGTGATCACTCAAACCGCTGGTTAGAGACGCTATCCGAGATGGCGGCGTGTCGCAGTCAATGGCGTACCTGCATCCATACCATTTCTAGTTCTTTTGCTTAGACTTCTATTAATTTTCAACCTTCTTAGTAACGTTTTCTTCTATGACATTCCACGTCACTGTTGAGGTGAACGGCAGCCGGGGTCACAGTATCTTTTGGTCAGGCTCATGGCTGCTATGATGATGATGGGTTTGCTGAAACCCTCAACGCCAGTCCATAAGCATTGGTTATGTAGCCGAATCACATATTTTTCTTCTGCGTGTCTCAACTCTGAAGGACTTATTAAAATCCGCACTTCGATTACAAGTAAACCAATGACAACACGGCCAGACTTTTAGCCACAGGGGTGGCCCTAAATCACGTATTTCAACTCAGTTATAACTAAGTAATCTGCTGAACCATTTCATTGTTTTGTATTCTGGAACATTTGAATTACTTATCCAATTGGATGCATGCCGGTTGTTTTTAAGACGGCGCCAAGCACGTACTAATTAGTATGCTAAGCGTACAATAAGAAATAGCATTGCAAGATTATCGATTGAAGTTACCTAGTGGCATCTGTGTCTTTATCCATACGATTGGACAACTTGATCACTGCTGACAAGAGGAACTGGTTGACCGCTCAAGTATGATGACTCTGTTGTGCTTAATGTGAGGTCCTTGGAACAGTGGTCAACACGGTTGTCTCATGAAAACGTGACTGGAGTTCTAGTCTTAGCCATGGCAAAGGTATGCACTACTGACGAGCTCTAACAAGAGTGAAACTCGAATGTAGCGCTTCCTTTCTAAAGGGGATGGATGGACTGTTGATCTGAATGTTAAGCCGGCGATTAAACAGTTTAATTATTGGCCCTACTTTCCTTCTTGGTCTTCATTCTAACGAAAGTGGATCCCTAAAATACACTTGCGTACCTTTAAAGGGATTTATTGTAGACTTCCACTGGTATAGGTGAACCTGCTGCGTTGAAAGTTCCAAGAGTGGTGATTCATCGTAGTGTATCCGACGTGACTGACTGAATTGGGTTCTTACGCTCTGCTGTCCGATTGTTCTTACGAAACCGAACGAACTACTTTGGTTAGCTGAATCTAGCACGATTGGCCGTGCTACTGAATACCAGTTTACCAAACATACATAATTTTCACAGACCCACACACCAGTGGTTGACATTGAATCTCGGCTTCCACTTAACTAAGATAACAAGAACAAACATTAATTCAGTCATAAAAAGCAGAAGAATGGGATTAAGTACCTCACATCTTAAGTCTAAACTCCAACAGTCAACATCAAACTGACTGCACCCAGCAAAGTAAGGAGTTAAAACTGGGAATAAGCTAACATCCACTAGAGAGTCGCGTTGCAACTGTTACTGGCTCGCCTTGTAAAATTCACTTGCTTAACAGGCAACCAAGACAGTCAACAGTAGCAGTTTCGCTACTGAAGCAGATTAACCTGTATACTCACTCCCCTGTTTCCAAGAAAAACTACGTGCAACATTAGTGTCCGATCGAACATCGAAATGTGTGTCCATTTTTGCTGTCACTTTCCAAGTATTAGATACCGTTTACAACGCCATGCAAAGTGGTCAGTTTCCAGTTTGGTGAGCTGCGTATGTCAAATTCCGACGCTGTCCACTGTTCAAGATGACAGTGTATCTACCCAATTGTAGGTTGTCACTCTAACTAGAGAATATCACATTGCCACTTACACATACTCGCAAACGGGAGGTTTTTCTAGAATTGTGTAGCAGACAATTCCGCATCCGTGAGTACTAACCTATAAGCAGAACGTCTACACCACGCGCATATCGAAAAGCAAGCGAGATCGTTGTAGCAACTAATGGAAACATACGTCTATAACCAACAGTGTTCAGATTGATTAGGTTACTCTGTCAACCAACTCCGGAACGTTGGGAAATGTGCTCATTGTCGTATAAAGTAACACACCCAACTCACACTGACGATCGAACGGACAGCAGAAAGAAGAAAATGATGACGGTTTTCACTGCCAAGAACATAATAAACTTCTCTTTTAAGATAAAATAACTGCTATTTGTGTTCACCATGGAAGGCGAAGACGAATCAGTGAATATTGTGGGCAGAAAGCACCGGCAACCGAACTGCCTCAACCAGCCTATGCGTGATAATTGTGTGTTGTATCCCGTTAAGTGTGCACTTGCAGAAAAATGTGCCTGTCCGTGCGGCGGGCCCGTTTACGTGGTTGACAGTTTACGGCACACCAGTACGTCTGTCTACATCTGACTGGATTTGTTGTGTTGCTTTCCTAACTGGACAAGTGATCGTTAGTCTACTTAAGCTTGCGTATTCATTGTGTAGTCTACCGTTCACCGAACAGTCGTGTCTGCTTGTTGTTGCCACACCTTTTTCATCCGCGTTACAATACAGTACCACTGCTAAACCATACTTGTCTTTCGCAATCACGACAAGACAATTGCATAGTCTACTTGTTACAATACAGGAATTACCTTGCGAATGCTTTTGAAATCACGGGAAACAACACTGTTTGCATTCTGCTGATATAACTAGGAACAGTAAGATCGCTCTACAGTGACCCCCTTGTGAGACTTGTAGGAGTGAAGTCTGCAGCGAAGACGAGTTTTTACGATGGTAAGAAGACGGCAATATGTTTGACGCAAATACTTGTAAGAAGTGCGTTACAACGTTTACCCCATCCAACACAGTAAGATCAGTACTCACATGTATCAACATGTTATCCTAGTTCGTGAATCACCTAACCAAAACCCGTATGATGCGAATGTTTTGTGTCGACCAAACTAAACGGCCTTCGCATTCTGGATATATTGTTTTCAGGATGAAGCAGGTTTCCAGAGGATAAATTACCTTAGTTTGGACAGCATTTTTGAACGAGCTATCCATGCTGGTCTTGAAAAAGTAACAAGTTGCCTTCATCCTCGCACCCATATATGGGTAAAGTGGTCAAATAAAACATGCTTCGAATACGATGTGTGTTGCAGAGTCCATTTTTCCCGTCCAAAACCGCCTCCGTCCTCGAGAAAAACGATTAATCCAATCAGAATGAGCGGAACTGTCCAGAACGGTCGAGAGGTAACCTTGGTTATTTTTTACCTGTCCGACCTTTATTCCGCTATGCTCATTGGTGGCTTAGTGACCCTAACTATTTTTTTCGGTAACTGTCCTCTATTTTCTGATTCGAGAATGTTTTTAGGTCACTACGCACCATATAAATACCTTGTATTTTCTCATTGTCGCACACGTTTTTGGACGGAACAAAGCTGTTTTTTGCACGCGTCTTTTGGTTTGTCTTGGGAGCAAATTACGGGGACAGTCGCGGTATTTTCGGGACCGAGATTTTCCGTGTTAATTATTGTCAGGAGGAGAATCAATTTTTTGTCAAACGCACTACTGTATCGAGGACCAACCAGCGTATTCTTTCGAGTGTTTACAACAACATTTTGACAGGAAGTAGAACAACATGACTCAATAACAAAGCCATGGAACTGAGGTGCCAAACGACGCCTATTGTTTTCACGCCATGGCTGTAATGCGTCAAGTGAAAGTCCACAAATGACGCGATTAACCTAAAAACACAGCACGACTTGGCTCGGATTCTATGGAAAATTGTCGGTTTTCGATCATTCTTATACTTATTCCTGAATATTTTTCGTTCGTGAATGTAGCCTTTTACTATCTACCGTCTGGTGAAAAAATATCATGATAGTACAATCCACTAGGGAAGCCTTTCAAATGCTGGAACGCCTACAGAAATGTTTTTCAACAGCCAGGTTTTATCGAGCGTGGACTGTGGTGGCCAAGACACTGGAACGATGGAGTGAAATCAATTGACCTGAAATACACGTGTATCCACCTATGGTTACAACAATGTGCTGAGGCCGTTCGTTTACCCGACCTGGTTGGAGTACCGGTTTTTGGGTAAACCCTTTGGCTTGTAACCCCGACTTCTCATTCGGGTTCATACTTCAGGAAGGATCGTTACAACGGTTCTGCCACCGCTTGATTTTTAGTGGATTCAG
>LOND01003723.1:26552-42839 GCA_014220965.1 Paragonimus kellicotti
CCCGGAGCTAATGCTAAGATCCGACTAACCTCAACAGTTCGGTAATATATTCAAATGAGGAATCCTGCTGCGGTTGGTCAACGTTGAACTCGGTCGCACTCAGCGCAATAATTAGCGGGACAGAGTTCAGCTCGGACGGGAACTCCCCGTTCTATGCAACACGGTAGAGTTTGTAAAAGACTTGCAGATACTCGCAAGCTCATTAATAAAGAAGTTGCTTCGGTGAACTCCTGTCAGTTCCATTTTATGGTAAACCAGTTGTTGTCGTGACGGTCAATGAGGATAGTTAAAAATGATGTGTGTCGAACCACTGCCTTTAACTGAAATCGCTAATTGATTATATAGCCCAACATTCAGGGGATGTTTATGTGCCTTGTTGATTCGATGATTTCGTTCTATTAACTAGCACATGTTTGGTGTCTGTTCCATTTCAGTCTCCACGTCCATCGAATGCCTCCCATGCATCTATATGTGGCAGCCTCTTGGTCAATACTGTTCTTCTCAATGTTCATTGAAAGCTCTACCTGTACCATCTAGGAATCGGCACTGTCTCCTACAGGTGAAAATATAACTTATCCAGCTGTCGATTTTTGAGTTAAAATAATCTGCTCTCATAATAGTGGAACATTATTGGCAATTGCATACTGATATTTTGCTCCCATAGACTCTCCAGTCAACCGTATCTGAAGATGAGCACAGAACACGAATTCCCCTCATTGGAACTGGTCATTTGTAGAAATTCCACCCATTTTAGGGGTTTTAGAGCCAGTCTAACTTCCATGTGTCAATAGTGTTGGCCACTGTTTGATTAACCTGACATTAGACGATGATATACACTGCTGACAAACATCAACGTGAATGGTAATCGAGTCCATTGCCTTTTTCATATAGAATGACTGACAAGTTTAAGGGAAGATGAGAGCTGTGGTCAGTGTGGGTGACTCAGATCAATCGAAATTATCCACCGCTCATAAGAAATCATCACATTTTATCTCGCACCAGGTTATTTGTGATCCATCGGCGCATAATCTGAGATGTCGCAAATGAATCACCTAGCCAATACACCTCGCAGGTGTCAAAACGGTGAAGACCGATACATATAACCCCAACTGGTGTCATGCTCAATTATCAGAAAAATCCGTTAAACCTTACTGTGCATCAAAATATTGCACAGCAATTTCATGATTTCAGTTATTTCAACTTAGAGGGGAGCACTGGTCCTCGGATCATCGGATGAAATCAACAGTACACCTTCTGTTCCCCATCTCGAGCCAATCGGACAATCTGGGCATCATGCACAATCGAGCCTTGTCGTGAGTTTGCATGTGATGTTGCAACCATGCCCAATTTGATGTCAATGGCTCACCGGTCAACATGGTTGCCTAATGAAAACGTGGTCGGAGCTCAGATCTCGAGCGTGGCATTGATATAGACAACCGACAAGCGTTAACTAAAGTGAGACTCCAGACTGAAGTGTTTTTTTCAAAAATGGGGCTAGCCGAAAAGTCTATGGAAATGCAACAGACGCGATCAATTTTGAACGCTGTTCAGTTTATATGAAATAAAATAGTCCCTCACTGGCCACCAATCACAAGTAATCCTCAAAACATTCTACCTACTTGATAATTGTGAGTAGGGTAATATCTGTTCCGAATAATTCGATGTGTTCAGCAATTCGAACAAACATCTCGGAAGTAATAGGTAGCTTGGTGAACAGTCAGTCTGTGATTGTTCTTTCTTGTGGTCAAGTCCAACAGTTGAGCACATCAGCTGTAAACGGAGCATATTCCAGGGGAACATTTCCTTGATTGAGGTTGATTTATTGTGAAGTCTACTCGACGTGAGGTGAGTAAATCAACACCAGGCCTGCACAATAGCCTCAGCGTGGACGGTTTTCAATACACTGATGTACAACAGACCTCATGTCGTAGCAGTAGCTCGAAATCTGCTCTGTCAAGCAGACCGTCAGCATGTTATGGTAAAGTATTACGTGTCGAGTTCAATAGTGTTGGCATACATGAAATCGGTTGGTACGAAATTAGGCATAGGTTAAACCAAGCTAATGGGCATCGCAAAATCGAGTATTTGCTATCTTGCTGCAGTATGGTGAAACACGGGCTTGGATATTGATATAATGACTAGGTCATCGTAGGGACTGAACAATAAGGAGTTAGATATAAGGTCACTCGAGTTGCTGAACAACATTATGATGAACGTTTCTTCCGGGCTCATTGTCAAATTACTCAAAACAAAGCATTGAAAAATGCCCCGTCACAGGTTACTGTTGCAAGAAGCGCTGATTAGTAGTCAGGTATGATTTGCGGAAGAGACTTCCATTCATATTCCAAATGATTCACTTGAACCGATAAGTCCACGTGCTCAGTTGCGAAAACGAAATCTCTAATATCTTCTGTGCACTTGGGGTTGCAACCTGTTATTGCTGAGGAACATGGCTCACACGGTCCAATAAACTTCGGATGTGATTTATCCAGATGTGAGTCAATTTATAGTCTATGACTGTGAGGTGAGATGATTGGTCGCGAACGGATCCGTGTAGCATGTTGATTCCCTCTGATGACAATGTTCAAACAAGTTGATGTTCATTCCATTAATCTGCCCTTGCGCTACAACTTTGAACGTTGCATCCAATTCAATCCCGGCATATGACTTCGAACGACTGGTTTCTCAACTGAAGTAACGAATCCAAAAATTTCATGCCCCAATCAGTTGTTCTTTAGACAGACGTGTTCGTCATTCGGACGTCTTTCTGTTAAGAGCACAGTAACCGAGAATGTGCGAAATCGCGCTGTGCGAAATACATCATGATAGATAGAAGTCACCAGTGAGCAACGTCATTCAAATCAAAAAGAGTTTTCATGTGATTCAACTGATTCTCGGTAGCACCACTGCCTCGAAGCGCCAACGATTGATTGAAACCACGGTACAACCTCCCATTAAGGAAACGCTACGGCGAATACTCGAATGTATTTCCATTGGGAATATGCTCCGTAAATTAGGAGGCACCAGTCCGTTCTATAGAAACACTTTGTAAATATTGAACAATCACCCACAATTGATCGCAGCCGTTGCATTCCCATAGACTTTCCAGTCGGCCCCTTTCGAACAGCAGAAGCACTAGACTCGAGTTTCGCTCTCATTAGAGCTCGTCAGTAGTGCATATCCTTACCAAGACCGGGACTAGAACTCCGGCCATGCTTCCATGAGCAGGCAACCGTGTTTACCACTGCGCCATTAACCTCACATTAGGCACGACCGAATTATCATATGTGAACGCTTGACCACATTCGCTTGTCGCTAATGATCAGATCCCCGATCGGGTTCAACTCGCCTGAGTGTATATGACAACCAAAATCTCCTACTACTCATCAGAAATACTTTAGTCACAGTTAAGCGAATTGAGCAGATAAAAATTTCGTGAAGCCCAGTAGAACACGACCAGTGACGTGTAAGCATAAATTTGACAAAATAATTGCGCCTGCAGAACTAGAAAACTGACATATGGTTCACACGCATGTAGCACCTCACAAGTCAGTCTTTGAGGTGGGAGTAACGACGTAATCTGAGAGAATCTAAGTCTGTGATGGTTCGTTCAAACAGTTTCTAAGCAAGTTTTAGCACCTGAACGAAGATGTACGACGTAAGTGGTTGACAAACAGATGCGATTGAACGTTTGTGAGAGCCAGTTGACAGGCTGAGCCAGCGACTGCGGCGAGAGTAGACAGAGTGACCAGGTCGAGATTTCGGGTAACGTGTTCATTATGGAGAGGATTTCGAAGTTCGGGATTGAAATATCCAGGTCCTTCTGAGGTTGGCCGTGTGTCCTGACAACATATATGCATCAACAGAGATCGCGCCTATACCATGGAAACCGTTACACCCCGGAACCACTGATTACTGAAGAGGTGATCTGGCGGGAGGATGCGCAATGTACTGCGGAAGCCAAACCATGCACAAACGGATTCCTCAATACGTACTATAACTACGTAACCTATATTATATCGAAAATATGAAAGATCCTTCTCTCCACATGCAAACTTACCATGAATCACAGAGCAATGAACTAATGGAGCTAGGAATGAAATTCGAAACTTGGATATTAGCTGGTAATCAAGTTCGAATTCCATTTGAGTTGAACGCAAACTACTCGTCAGTAGTTCATGGACTTATGTTTCGCAAATTCAAGGTGTATGTCAGGAAGACATCCACAGCACCGCCACCGCGTGTCTGACGTGGAGCTGACAATTTTGCCTTCATAGTTGTGCACCGCAAATAATTACAATGATCATTCTACTTTCTCTTTTTTATAGGGCACATTTCTAGCCATCACGCTTGGTGTTATCAACAAACAACTCCTTGTCAAATGCTCCAAAGCATTACACAGGAAAAACGAGTGAATCCCAGTCAATACTGTTACCAACCAACCCTCTCTCTCGTTTCGCTATTTGTTGTGAATCGAAAGTAACACAGAACATTTTAAATGTCATGTCCATACGATTCCTATTCGTCATTGTTGCTGCTGCCCATTCTAATTCATCTACATAAATGTTGAAATATCCGTTCGCATCTTGTATTGTTAGCTTACGGTTGGGATCTACACGGGAGGTGGAAATGCGTGATACCCCATTTGTACGCAATTTGTGTGGCTGACATATGCAGTTGCAAAGCGACATGCACTAGAATGTAATCATACAAAATCAAGCAACATGTTCATAATTTAGTATAGACGCCCCAATGGCTGACTCAATTTCACTGTCTGAGTCAAACGCTGTGTGATCGTTACCAACTTTAGAGCGAATGCACGTGTGCGCCTGTCCGATCTGAGAAATGAGTAGACGTCATCCGGTAAGGATTATGTAGCCGGCTGCGTGTTGACGTAGAGCGTAGAGGGAGGGTGCAAGCCCACTCAAATAAGCATGTATCATGGGAGCAATCTCAGTAAAAACAGTCACAAAATCGTTAAACTTATTGTTGCTTGCCTGAAATCCTTGTCTAGACAACCACAAGACGGCGTCGAGGATATGTTACGGACAGTCTGCCAGATTGAATTGTGCAAACGGACTCACGCAAGTCCCAAGAACAACGGCCAGTCAGTGTGGTGGGGAAAGGACGAAACCTGTGTGCGATAGAACACTCTGTTCTAGTAAGTTTGAAATCCGGATCTTTATGACCCGGCTCAGCGACTGTCTTCAATCCGCTCAGCGTTGGACGCATGCTATACATTGCCACATCCCACTGGTGTAAGTGCCAATCAGTTGGCATATGCTGCAACCAATATGTGCCTCCATCTTTGTCAACTTCGTGCTCATGTAGGGCGTCCAATTCTGCACATGTGTTCAGTAGATAACAGTGTCTTGAAGTTGATGTTGACAGACGTCGATAAGTCAGAGTAGATTGTGTTGAAGCCATCAAATCTGAGCTTCCGAAATACGTGCGATAAACTAAGGCGCTCTCTCCGCCTTCAACGGAAACCGATAACTGCGCTATTACTGCGTCTAGAACAGTGGTTTCTTGAAACTGGTTTTGCAGTGAAATTCAAACTAAACTCAACCCGGTCTCAGAAGTGCTATCATTGTTCGATTTCATTTTGTTCGTTCACGAATAGCAGTCTATTTACTGCAATCAGTTAATAATCGGAGTCAATCTCTGTTCAGACGTTTGCTGCCACTTGCGAATTGCATTCTATTCGTGCAGACACACTTTCTTCCCCTGTCTCTAGCGACATTATAGAGAGAAAAAACTGATTTTTAGAGCAAAGCGATGTTCGACTATATAGTCTGATTAGATGAAAGTCGGTACACAACTGCAAACTGCTGGGTGGTAGAAGTTGAAAGGAGATCCAGCAGATCATGAATAGGACGAGTGGCTTCAGATCTCCTATCAAGAATCTCGTTATCTGAGTCGAAGGGATTATTGATTGTAATAGGCAACGCACAGCCAATTATTTCTACCTCTCACACGATACTTCTTCAGCCACTGTTTTCATGTAATGAGATAAGCAAGTTTTGAAGAGTTCATCTAGTGTAAATGCAACAAATCATACAGACTTGACGGCTCGTCACAGATCGACATAAAAGTTTTTGCTATGTGAAATATGGAACTAAATTTATCCAGATCATCGAGACGGTAAAGCGACTTATCGCGTGATTTGAACAGATTTCTTTGATCTCATAGTCATTCATGAACGATCAATTAGGTGAGATGGCGATTAAGTAGCCACGCGCAACCAGACTGATTGCATCAACCTCCTGCAAACAAAAAACTCGGGTATGGCGCTCGATTACGCCGCTAAATCCGAGTTTTGCTTAGTGCGATAATACGGTGAATGAAGTGGCGTATTTAACCACATGTTCTATTGTGATTAAGTGTTTCGCGATTGAAGACGCGGGATCTCTGTGTGAGTGTTGGCATGTTCATCTGCGGTGAGTCATTGTCTACATTAGACGATTGGAGGTATGCTCTACCCTCCTCTGTCGCAAGTTTCCATTAGTCTTGCTAATTGAGTGGTATGAACTGATAAGCAAACTGGTGGGTGGCTGGAGAGACAGAGTTTTCCGATAAAGAATGGGCAGGGTAGTGAAGACTGGTCTTGCGGGTGGAAAATGCCGAACGAAATTCCGCTGTGGGATAAGTGGGGTTAATAGCAGATTTCAGCGTTCGACTAACGTCGTCCGCGTTGTGTTCTCCCGTGCAGAGAAGATTGATGAAAACCTACGTCTTGGGCATTGATTGTAGTTGTTAGTTGGCTATTCACTCCTGAATGAATTTCAAAAATTGCTGCATAAACCATTCGCACACAGAAGCGTTCGAAGAGCTGGCAGAATTTATTCAGCAGGTTTTGTATAACCTCCTTGCTCAACAGGAAAGTTTCCACATTGAACCACGTCTCTACGTTGTAGAGATTCAAATGAACTCATCCTAAAGTTGACAGGTAACCGTTTGGCCAACGGAATCATCAGGTTGCAAATGAAAAGAATTGCGAATATCGTCCAATCCACGTTGTTTCAAGATAAACGGACTGACTAAATGTACCGTCTAGGTGCTTAGAAAGATGAACCTAAAAGAAGAGTATCGAGTCATCTGACCCTTCTTCATGGGTGATAGAGATATTTTGGTGAATGGAATTTAACGGGCATATAAATTAAAAAGTGCCTCCAATCGATAGATATTGAAGTGTCATCGACATACCGTTCATAGATCAAAGGACAGGCAATACAATCGAATGGACCATCTGATGCCTGGATGTACCATGCACATTCCTGAAAAGCGAACGGTAAATGTTTCACTAATTTCCTGCATGTCTTTGGCGTTGTCATTTTTTGTCACACCAATTCTCCCTTGACAGTAAACTGAGACACACATTTCTAGAACTTCTAAGGATACACTGAGCAACTCTCAGCGACAAAACATCGAGCCGAACATCATTTCAATTTTGTATCACAATGATATTGTATTGTTTAACGATTCAGGCAAAACAGGTAAGTAGACAACGTCAACGAATTCGATTGTCAGGTCGTTTCTGGAGAGGCAAATTGCAGCTGGGTTTCATGCAATCAACAAGTTCACAGCAAAAATATGAACTATACTTCAAAACAAGACGGTTCCAGGAACAATCATCTGCTTCCCCACTGTTTCACACTGATCAAATAAATCTAGCCGTTGTTGCTGTGAGTCAGGACATCTTTTCGCAAGACTGCCGACCCCACAAGCCTTGATGTTCTGTATTCTGGTCTTCTTATCGTCCAACTACTAGCGGCGCAGATGTGACTTGTGTCTAAGCGGATGTGCATTTCAACTTCATGAGATATATACACGGTCTGGAATCACAATCGTTCTTCCATATTTAGCCAAGACTAATCAAGGACAACATAGACCACGGGTTTATAATTGAGATCACAGTTGCAATATAGCTGTAGGCATCCCCATATGTTCCGTTTCTAACGCATAGTTCAGTGCAAACATTGTATTGCATCCCAAAAACGGTTTCGTGCGGTCACGATGAGCCTGGAATTTACCGTATTAATTCGACAAAATAAAGCACGTCATATATAGGGCTGATTTCCAATTAGCTTCAAATTTGTAGTGTTGAATATATAAGTAGATGTCTGAACTGATGTTCGCAAAGTTAATAAGATATAACAGAATCCAAAATGCTGATTCCATTTCAATAACAGAGGTATTTCGATGTCTACAGGCATCTGACGTTCATACTGGAGATATCAGAAACTGGAAGTAGTCGTTGTCTTACAGATGGCACAACTGAGAATATCAGTGAGATCAGTGGCACAGCAATTAACATGGTTGTTTCATGACAGTACCGATCAGAGTTCAATTCTGAGTGGTGACAAGGACATATCACTGATGTGCTCTGACGAGAGCGAAAATTGTGTCGAGTGTTCGTTCACGGAGAAGACTGTCAGCAGTGACTATCTGAATGCGAGGGCTGCGGTCAGATGTGTGATGCTCAACTTGAAATTAGCCAAATCCCCGACTACTTCTCGGTAGTCCGAAATATTGACTAGTAACTTTAATGAGGGTGGAGATTTCGACCTGTCTCGGAAGTCCTAATCACGGAATTATCGACTGGAGTTAACAGGTGGCAACTGTGGTTCTTATGCGGAGGACGGGCAATCTGATCAGTAATCACAAATGAGGTGGTTGAGCGATTACTTGTGATAAATCGGTCGTGTTTAATGTAATGCCAACGGCCATGAAAGGATATGAAATACTGGCCAGCTCTCGAAAGAGCGAAACTCGAGTTGAGTGCCTCTTTTCAAAACTCGTCACTGCAAAGTCCATCCAAATAATAATGCCGTGCTCCAACTGATAAATCTCATCCATTTCAGCAAGTGTAATGTTGTCTCCAATCATTGCATTCAGATCGATATATAGAACGTCTCATCAACGTGCTCTGTCTATAACTTCTGTTCCACTTTTTCTCCAAGAATTTCATTGATCATATTTATCTAATTCTTCACAGATTGCACTAGCAATCCATTCTTTTGCTCCCAGTAATATTTTGGCATCTAATGCGTTATATTTTGCTTCCATTCAAACTACACTATTCACACATATATCCTGTAGGCACATTGAGAGGCACAATCAGAGAGTAACTCATTATTGGTCTCGAGATTTGTGCGTTTTCTTTTGGACGGCAGTGCAGCTATGCACCCCGCATCTGTTTTTATGCAAAGCCTCGTGTTCATGAAGCTCCCTCGTCTTACTTCTTCAGGCTTAGACAGATATATGTTTATGGGCCTCTTCGTCCGTGGTCTCAATCAGGCTGTTCGTAGGATTCACGGACGCGAGGACCTTTTGGTCTCTTAATACTGTTACAAGCTTTTTTCGAAAGACTAGACTGACATATGTTTGCAACACGTAACCAAACTATATGATCATCCCATATATTTGACGGCCAATTTCACGACCTGATCCCTTATAGTGCACAACATCGTGTTCAAATGACTGAGATCATAACACGCCTTAGTAGGTAAAAGGCATTTCAGACTGGTTTATTCTTAACTAGTGGAGCAATAAAGCCCCTCAGCAAAACCATAAGTTCGACCAGTGTGCTTGTGTGTGCGCGCATTGATTCTATAACACGGACGCTTATGCATATGATGCATTAGTCAGACTCGAGTTGATTCGGCCATCGTGCAACACGACCAGTCAACCATCGAACAATTACATACCGCTGCGTTGATGCCGAATCATTTGATCCGTGACACAATGTTATATTAGCCTTCCTCGTTTTTCTGGAACGGCTGTGGTGGGTAAACGCAGGTTGTGATTAACCTCACAAAGTCACGACAATGTAATGCGACCACATGTGAAAAGGAACCAGACTTTCAACTGTGAACAAATCCGCCTGGAGACGTTGACACATCGTCAAACGACTACAAGGCGAGCTGTCAGTTACGTCCTCAGAGGACAACCTCTAGACGTGAGACATAATCAAGGTCGTTGACAAACCACTCATATTAGCTGGAAACGAAAATTTTACTCCGACTAGCAACAAACGCAAGGGAGATTATTCTGAGTTGAATTCAATGTCTGTGCCTAATGCTGCCACACCAATGAGTGAACACGACTGTCTGCAGTTGTATCATTGAAAAACACAAATATAAAGTTTGATCAGTCACGAACACATTTAATTTCATCCAAAGTTAGTAGAGATTTGTGTATATGCTGATGGGACTGAAAAATTTAGTACTAAAATGAAACTATTCTGACTGTCAAAGGTACTCAGGGCTGACACGAGCACGGCTTGTCGGAACTAGTGAACAAGCGGTCACTGGTTTCCAGCATTTTTGCAATCACGCCTCGAAGCGATTGTCACGACGCGACCACACTGATGATGGAGAAGGTTACCGCAAGGTACACACGCATACGCACTCCAAAATGTGAACAGATGGAGAGTGCTTCGAGAAGGTTGAGGAAGCTGTGGAAGGCAAATGTAACATTTTGAGAAACGGTGTTCACCACGATGATCGATTGAAATTGACGAGACCATGTCCAGTTGCGGAACAATAAAGAAAAGTATAGAGTAAACCGGTGAATATTTGCACGTTTGAGAAGATGAGTAAAAAATGGTTATCAGTATCCACGGTATTATAACATGTAGAGAGAGAAATAAAAGAGAAAACGGAGAAAAGAGAAAGAAAGTGTTGATGAGTTGGAATTCTATAGATCCATGGTTCAATCATCTTCTGCACACTACAGCCAGTCTGTCGTGCGTGCGATGAGGCAGAAATGTTCAGACAGAAATGAGCGAGTGACCATTTGACACTTTTGGGTGTGTGAGTTCAAGTAAATACTGAAAAGATAAAGTTCGAGAAACCGATCTTTTAGAAACCATACCAATAACTGTCCGCACTCATTCACGTCAACCATGCACCATGCGCTCCGTAATCGCAAGATTTGAGAGGGTTATAGTAGATGTGTAGACGGATACACATGGCTGAATACATGCGTGCGTAATTGCATGTAGGACGTGTGTGATGGGTTCCGCGATTGACTTATTGTC
The DNA here is from genome assembly GCA_014220965.1 of Paragonimus kellicotti. NCBI lineage: Eukaryota > Metazoa > Platyhelminthes > Trematoda > Plagiorchiida > Troglotrematidae > Paragonimus > Paragonimus kellicotti. The sequence continues at coordinate 37,597 of LOND01003723.1, forward strand.
CATTACATAGCATATAAAATCTTGTGCAAACATTCGCTCCACCAGCTCCGGTAGGATGCAGTAGATCCGCAGTTAAGAACTCGTCTGAGTGAACGTTATCCACTTCAGTGATCCCACAGTAACCTCGGTTTAATGATGTGCTTCCTAGTGTACGCTCACTTGGCTACTATTGGCTTCAGTAATCAACAGACAACCTCAACATTACACTGTGGTAAACGCAGAAACTGATTGCCGTTCCATCTCGGCCTAACGGGATCCTTCAACAGTGCAAACTGTTCATCAGCTGACTTGAACATTCTCTTCAAACGCTAGTCTAAGTCACCTTAGTAAAACGGAGCTAAGGTTGGCCACAATGAACAACCTACTTCGCAGATGTTTTGTGAAGAGACACAAAGCAATAGGTCTACTGTACGTTGAGTTACATAAGCCGTGCACAGTGCTGAAACGAGCACCACAATAGGTTAGAAATGACAATCCGAATGTATGTTCTAATTAAGCCATAGCTGTATATCAGCCCAATTAGGTCAGTAAAGTTTTGCGCAATTTGCTCGTAATGGAGGCGACTTGTTGCGTTATCGAAATTGGAGTGAACAGCTCGTTCGCAAATGTTATGCAGATTGAAGTGCTTTGTTTTCCCGAAACCTGCATCCTCTTGAATATTGCCACGCGCAAATTGGACTGAACCAAATATCCTGCCGGAACCAGATCACACTGGTGGATCGTGGCTAAAATGGCAGTGTGTCGTTTCAAGAAAACAAATAGCGATACTCCACAGATGAACCATACGCAGCATGTAGATATTGCTGGATATCATTTGCTAGATCTTCTTCATATACGCTAGTCCATTCTGTTCACAGCAATATACGAGACGGTGTTCACATTCGTTGAAATAATGAATAAATGTTTAGGGATATAAATATATAATTGATACGATTATTTAACATACATATAATGCAGTGTCCCTTATTGTGATGGCAATACACGTTGCAAGTAGTCTCAGAGATTGCATTGTATTTCAAGGCTATGGCCAGTTCGAGTTCTTTCAGTGTTTTTGGACATTCTCTGCAGAAAGCGTACATGGACGGGATGGAAGCCGTGCTGATGCTCAATCAGCTTCGTTAGCTAGGACACGTTCGTCTAATGGGCGAAGACCGTACTCCAAAGCAGTTGTACGGCCGAGTCAAATCAGGTAAGCGAAATGCTAGTGGTCAAAACTGAAATACCTGGATGCTATCCAGGTAAGTCTTTCACGTTGTAACATTGATTTAGATGTTCAGAAGACTTGACGTTGAACCGGACAGCCTGTAGAAATGTGATCCGTACGGGCATCCACAAATTCAGTGAGCATTTATTGCGCGGTCGAGAATGGAAGCGCGCCATTAGTCGTGGTGACATGACTTAATGATATTATGATACGTGCGGCCTGGATGCGCTGGCCGCCTTGGAATAGTAGGTCACCAGCGTACTCATAGTACACTGTCGACGAAGAGACAACGAGTACGTTAGGCTTGGGTAGGTTATATCAGTCATGCCCATTTTATTTTTCTCGCATCGACCGACGACCGTCATCGTTTGTCAACTCACCCGCTTCTCCTTTCAGAAACCTGATTGTCTGTGGCCTTCTTCCTTTCCTTTTCTTCAGCATTGTTGGTGCACTGTATCGTGAAACTTCTGTTCGGTTTTTTCCAGTCCAACCTTGAAATTCGTTTTCTCTTATATCCTCTGTAGAGTACACTAGCATATACTCATATACTGAACCACTTCTTACAATAGATTTCCAATATTTCCCTTCCCAGTTTAGATCTTACCATTGCAGTCTCTCTGTTCACTTTCCGTGAGATAGGGGTTCCAGTTTCGTGCTAGCCCATCAATTGGCTAACCAGCACTGGCCGGCTCAACACAAAAGTCTTACTCACAAGCCTCCTGGTCTTAGTTCTTCAGGTTTACACCAGATACGTAATGTGTGAATGGAACTGCAAGTTGTTCTGCGTAACCACTTGTAGTGATGGTTGAATTCAGATGTTCTCTTGGCTTCAATCACTGTGACAGGCTAATCCGAAATGGACGATGCCGACTGTGTGTGTGAATTATTGGTAAACAAGGCGGCCAGTTGGTACGACTGAATGACCGAGTAAGCATATCAGAATAAATATGTTAGCTTATCCATTTATGGACACTGCTATCTCTATGATAATCTGCTTTGATAGTTTGACGTAACCTAAATATTTCCTCAATTATCCTGACGCACTTTCACGGTGCCTCTCATTTTGGCAAAATTGGAGACCGTTTTTAATCACCATTCATGCGCTTAGCAATTTTGATCTCACTATTGCAGAGACTATAACAAATGATATTTTTGATAGTCGCATTCACCTGTACACTTTTGATGATTTTTTTTTTTACCTACTTTTGTTTTAGTCAAGCCATCCTTTTGTAATATCCGTCCCGGGGCTAAAAACACAACTCGCTCCGTGCCTCGCTAGCTTGACGTGCTTTCTCTGTACACTATTTTCCAGGGTCGATACTAATACACGAGGGTCAACGCGCTGAGTCTTTGTTTTCATTGTCGATTGGTTTTCGATAGTGAGTACAGACTGGGTATTATTCTGTTGGACTAGTTTCCAACATTGTGCATCAACCAACCTGAGCCTCTTTCTACCATGGTCATTGTGTTTTGAAAGAACCGATTCCAACCGGCTGATGTTTCATGTCAGGTTGTGGCCGAATTGTTCGAAGTTGTGGTGGTGAGTTGTAGTCGCTGGCATGCTGGTTGATAATTCCAAACGAGTTTCTTGTTTCCCTCCGTCTTCTGTTTCATTCACCCGACGTTTACTACTACTAGGATCGATAGAATGTCTTGCTGTACTACTTACAAATCTACTTCAGAACTAAATATTTCGAAATACTTGAAGCACGAAGTTAGGAATTATATCAGGTCTTACTGCACCCAACGTCCACTTAACTGTTTCTTCAAGCAGACATCTTGCTCAGAAGTCTAAATAATTTGTGTATATGCATTCACAGGATACTGGCATCTATTAGTTGTAGTATGCCTGAGGCGAACTGCGTAGTCAAAATCTCAGGGCAACTTGTGGACAACCGGTAATTTGGTTCACTGGTGACGTTTCACTTCTAATACAAGAACTTTTTGTTCTCCTCAAAACCACTGACCACTTTAATATTCTGAGCCATGAAATCTGCCCACCCTGAACAAGTTTTGCGGTAGCATTGCAAGCTCAATTTTCCATAGAGCCTTGCATCAATGCACAGATGCGTGACCAAAAAATGACAGAGGAAGAATCAGTGGCTAAGTTAATGAACAGAGGTCCATCTGGACAGTTTGTTGGAAGAGAGTTAAAACGTTTGATCAAACCAGACACCAAGAAAATGCAATATTACTGCTGTTATTTCATTCAAGAAGGAGACGTCACAGGTTATTCTTAGGATCTTGAACAGAATAAGTATCAAGATAGTAGTTCGAAAGGGATCGATGTTGCACAGCAACTTGGTGCATCTTTAGGAACTCCTTCTCTGCTCGGAAAACTAGTAATCGTTCATCTTAAATAAAATGCAAGGATTGCACGTAAATCTTTTTTAGGGCAGACAGCACGAGAACTTAGAGCTACACTAAAGGGCATCCGGAAATCAATGGGAGTAAGAAGCCATGATCAGGGATTCTGCAATCGCTGGTCACAAGTTAGGCACAGGTCATGCAATTAACCTGGAAAATGTCTAAGTAGTTGGACGAGGGTTCGAAAGCTACACAGAAGCGCTTAATTGCAGAGGTCATTGAAATTGTGATAACCAAGTGCTGTTAGTGGAGTTGATTGGGCTGAACTCCCTAGCATATGGCTGCCGATCTTGGATCAATCGAACTGACCTGTATTGATAGATGGATGAGACAACAATCTGAATACACTAAGACTGTGACTCCCTCATCCACTTTTCTGAAATGACAACTGTCTATCTGACAGACTATATCGATTTCATTACTGTCTAACTGTTCACATGTCTCCGATCTGCAATGATTAACAGTTCGAATCTAGTAATTGATCCCTGTCTATGTACACTTGACCCATGACCTCTTACACTCTACTTCCTCTAGTCCGCCTTAAATACCACAAATTTTGTAACTGGTTCATCTGGTCTGAAGAAGCTTCTGTTTCAGAAGTGAAAAACCACCAATGAACCAAATTACCGGTTCTTCACAAATTGTTCTGAAATTACCAGCTCATTCCTGTTTTAGCCGCTTCCCACACGATATTGACTTGAGTGGCCTGTGAATAGTTCCAACAGATGTTAAAAAGTTGCCAATCAACTATGATGAACTTTTCATGGCCAACTGCTCTACCAGGTTTATGGTGATATAAGTTCGAAATATCGTCGTACCATCAATCAATGATTGGAGTAAATAATGATCATGAGAACAAAATTGACTCACTCTGCTGTCTCATTATGTATATACTGTAATAGACATACCAACGGTTGGTTTCGTCCTTTTCTTGCAGTCACCAGGTAGGGCTAGTCTGAACGGCGATGTTACGTAATGTCGTCTCTTCCCTGAATAGAATGGAAAATTTGTAACTAATTCATCTCACCTGGAGAAGCTTTTTGTCAGAAGTGAAACGTCAACAACATAAATATACTGGCAGTTCGCAAGTTGTTCTGAAACTATGATATTAAGTAACACATAGATAGCGTGTTGCTTTCGCAACTGGCAACATGAAAATTTCTATTGTGCTTTTCCAACCGTCAGCATAACTGATGATTCAATACAACACATCCGTGAACGCTACTTCCGTCTATACACCACATCATCATCATCATCAATTATCATGGTTGTCCGCATTGTAACCATCAGCTGTGAACATGCAATTCTCCCACCATCGGTTATCGGTTGATTAGCGATCGGCAGGTCGTATTTGTTTTCCACTGTATCAGCACTCACCCAGAAACATTGTACTTTCCGGACACGGATTATCCGGGGACAGTAGAACTTGATGTTAACGTCGGAAGCGCGAGTGCATGTAGTGCCCATTGGGAAGGGTATTCACGTTGCACATTATTTGCAGACAAGAATCCGTAACCTCATCGAGCGTGTATTTAATTTGACGACATTTCAAAAAAGCCGACAAGTTAGAAACCTGCATGAGTGAGCCGATATACCAGATGGTTCCAATTCGAACTACGTCAGTCCAATAATTTCTCCACATAACTGCACTGACTGCATAGTCAAACGAAGA
>LOND01003724.1:6805-23956 GCA_014220965.1 Paragonimus kellicotti
TTCATGCTGGACATACATGAAACTACTGCCGTTCAGGTAGTTATCGAGTCACACAGATAGACAGCTGTTTTATTGAAAACATCCTCCTGGCTCGTTATTTTGACCTTGTCTTCGACCGAACGATCTCTACTCAACCATTGCTTGAGTAACCACACCCTCCCCAAGGTGACTGGTAAGAAAAACCGATTCATATTTTTGTAAATTTTTCTACTGATGCGTGAATACGAGATGCTTGCATCTATCAACTTTCGCGTTCTAACTGTTTTTGCTTTCTGTCATATGGTTAACTTATCGATGTACTCAGCCTACTAAAAAACCCCAACTTAAAGTGACTACAACCTTACTTAGGATTCTCATACAACTACGCAAACTTGATAATAATAACATTTCACTCGCTGACTACAAGAGAATGGAAGGCTGTAATACATTGCTAAGTTCTCTTGATGAATGAACACTTTTTTCCTTTAGAGTGCTCATGTTGAAAATGTACAGTTCATAGTCACGCAAAACACCATCAGATATCGTTATGTAATTATGAATAAACATCGTTCAAAGTCCCACGAACTCTTTATTTGTTATGGTTCCAACCAAACATTTAAAAACTGATAGGAATCTCAGTACATAATTTGCTTAGACATTATTCATTTGGAAGCATGGAGTTCACTTCGAGTTACGCGTGCACAACAGCAACACCTACACGAGCTCAAAATAGCATCGATGCTATTTTTTCCAAAGTTAACATTGATCCACCTTGGCCGGTTTTTTCTGTTCTTGGGTCGATCATCTAAATCTGTTTATGAACAACGCCGCTGCTAGCAGTTTTTTTGATGTGGACAACTGCCCATCTTGTTAGCAAGGACGAAGTCAGCATCACGGCTTACTAACATAATTTCCTCTGTAAACATGTATAAGTTTCATCAATACTGACTGAGTCTGGCCGGTGTCTTTTCATGTAAAAAGGATACCAATGTGGAAAACAAGGCTGAACTGCATCATCCCTTCACTAAGGTTGCCGACAGGGAAGATAGGAGATCAGAGGGCCAGTGCTGAACCAATAGGGCAGATGTGGCTCACTGGAAACTTGTCTCTATTAGCCTTATCAAATGCCTTCAAACACAGACAACATCGGCCACACGAAGTAATGGGGGTCTGAACACGTGCCTCACTAGATATTTAAACCATCGTGATTTCGAAACTGTGAGGCTGTCGCCAACTAGATTTGGCCGCTTATCCATGAAAACTTCACAGACTGTGGCAGTTCACGATGAACTTTTGAAATGTCAGATTAGACCGGATCTTGACAGGTAGGATACTCCACTATCCGTTAATAAGTGCGCTTTGTCAAGAAGTAACGCGACATCAACCGAGTCGTTTGCCTTTCTGAGTGCACTGTATGGGCGAAAGTGTGTGTAACACCTGGACCGATCTGGAAGAGTCGCCCCTAGTTGCGTAACTAGTGGATGACGTAGACTTGAAGCACACGTTCAGTAGGTCAAGCGCAATATCCAAACTCTTTGGTCAACACGGTCATTGTACTCACCTGGTGGTGCAGGTGTCAATCCGCTTTTAGATGCTGTGCGCCGAAATGCACTACATTGTGACTGGGTCTTTCTTCCACCCATGTTCTTCTAACGTTTTCCGACCCCTATTATTTTGCGGCCCTTCCGAAACTGAAACCAGCATTCTACTTTGGTATTGGTATGTTCGCCGAGCTTGGCATTTAGGTTGCAAACGTTTCATCACCAAACGAGGTGACATCATCAGTGCGTAAGTGTTTCAGCAGCTCAAAAACTATACGCTGAAACACTTACGCACTGATGATGTCACCTCGTTTGGTGATGAAACGTTTGCAACCTAAATGCCAAGCTCGGCGAACATACCAATACCAAAACCATCAACCCGAGCTACGAACGACACCACCACTGTTCACAACTATCATTCGACTTTACCTCCCTGTTAATTGGGTGTACATAGGCGCTATTGGCAATGTCTCATCTGTAAATTTTCAAGGTTACATGAACTGGGAGTGCTTGTTATACGTGAACGCAGAATTGATTCAGAACCAAATCAAGACATTGTTCAATGCCTCACAGAAGGTAGATATTCCCCAGCTATTCACATATTCAATATACAAAGTTACTAATTTATTGGGTCAGGTTTAGTCCTTCATTTCGCATACACACGTTTAAGTTATACTAGAAGCATTGCACACGTGAACACAAGCACTTATAGGTTCGTAACTGGGCATAGTGGAAGATTTACGTGGGTAGTAGAAAGTTCAGCGTTAAGATTAAGCTCTGGGAACAGAAGACCTTCAGGTTTTGACTAATCCACTGGGGTTGTATTCAGTCTGACTTGAGTGGGAAACGTGATTACCACCAGATATCTGCTTCTAGAAGATGTTAAAATTTTCCATTTCGTGGCTCGGGAGAGAAGAGAATTCCCGTCAGCGGTAATAATGCACAATACAGATACCTAGACGCGAATGGTCAGGGCATATCTGGATTTGGAATCCCGTGGGTGACATCATCTGCATACTCGGCAAAAATGAGTCGTATGTAACAGGTATGGATGTCTTGCGAATCAAAATTATAAAGCTAGAAAAGAACTGCATTCTAGAGGACAACAGATTTCATGATGAGTGCTTAAAACCCTTGAATCTCTAAAAGTTTGACTGTCAAAATATTCGAAAAGTAATCTATTGCCACGATCCTCAGATAGGGTTGAACATTAATCTCATGATGCGTTTTGAAGTGCCGCTATAATATATTGGAGCCAAAAATTGACTGCCTTATACATGATCTCCAGGAACAACAGAACTGCGCACATAATGCAACATGCAGGCCGGTCGTTTTTACCTTGACTGTCCGTTGCACTTATCGATGAAAGCTGGGGAAATGTGGAAACACCAGGGGCAGTGTTCTTTCGAAACAGGAGATTCCAGCAACAGTCCTGTGAAAAGGAAACAACACAAACAAGCATGAGTCCAAAGCCCAGTAAGCCATGCACACGACTTACACAAACGAAAACTAAAACGGCGCCAACAACACAGCAGCACGCTCTGTTACACAATTCAAATTCAACCGGTGCGCGCTTGCTAGTTTCGGTTGCGCTTTACAATAATACAGGTCATTGTGTCGCCGGTGGACCGGAACTGCATCGTTCACATTTATGCTGACGCACGAAGTTATCCTGCTACATCAGATAAACATGGGAAATCATCCAGAAATCTTCTACTACCACCTATGTGCAATCAGTCTGACGTGTCCTTCCACAGCAGTCCAGCAGACAACCCTTCTGCACTACGTGAAATTAGTCTAGCTGCGAAGGACTCTACCAAAATTTCAGTGAACTGCTTGAGAACAACTGGAGGTAGATCAGATGTTACTATTATTTATGGTTTAAGTAGCTGTAAATCTTAACCTACTTCCGTACATTCAGCAATCAGGAGTGCATCAAATTAGGCTGGTGGCGGGATTTTTTCTCAGTCACAGGCGAGTGGACGGGTGCTTCGGTGGTTATACCGGGATTACCTCTTCGTGTCTCTTCTCGGCAATCTAACTTAAGTGCGTTTAAGTAAAAGCGAAAATGGTCACCAAGTGGTACGTCTGTCTGAGGATGAGCAATTTGATACAATTAAAGAGTTACCAGTTTGATATAATGGGAGATGTAGGTGTCATACACTGGTAACCGAAGGAAGACTATGCTTCACTGTAAAAACGGAATGGCTGAAATTCAGTTATCTAAATGTAGGTTTCACTTGCATTGGACTGAAAGTGAGCATGGCGAGTCATCTGACGTACAGCACGTTTATAGTTCGGTCGTGTTTCATAGGCGGACACACTATTTATATATCGAGTTAATCGGGGAATATACAAGGAGGAAAACTCGGGCGCATTTCAGTGTGAAGTGGTGTCCCCCATACATGACCACTGGCAGCTGTAGCTTCTGACGATTTTTATTATGTGCAAATGATTGCTTATGTTTGAGGTGGTGTTTAAGCATATACCACCCATGTCTATTTTACGAATATACAATCCTTGTACCACCCACTTTCCTGGTTCACAGTACTAACTGAAAAACATTCACATGTATCCACAAACTTTGTATTCAGATGAGTTTTTCTTATGATCAGATGAGAAATATGTCAAGTTAAGAGTTCCCTTACCACTAAAGTTCGTCTGAAGTTCGTGACTTTTTTCGAGCAAAACCGTTGGCCTACGTAACCCTTGGTTAACAAGATAGCTTATTTACCTGTATGCTACTAAATTCTCACTTACCATGACTCAATCACCAGAGCTGAAAAGTCACGTGTACCAAACATGAGTGTAACTAGTCTGACTAATGTAACTAGAACAGGCATACTGACTATCTTATCATCTCTTTCCAATAGACCGGAAAATTGAACTTCGCGATTACATCATAACCTGGTGAGTAGTAGGGACTTTTGGTTAGTATAAGATGAACATTTGGTTGCAGATGTTGCATTCTAATAAACATTTTACAGTTTGATTCCTTCAAAAGGGGACAATGGGCTCTTGTTAGAGATCTTCATTAGTGTAAATCTTTGCCGCGGAGAGGTTAGGACTCCAGCCAAGATTTCATGAGGCAAGCGTGCGGTCTACTGCGCCATTCACAACATATTAGGCACAACTGAGTCATCATATACAAACGCTCAAACATACTTGCTTGTAACTAATGTGCGGATCGTTCGAATGATTTGAGGGAAGACTAATTAACTGTCTGCCTAACTACAATTGTTTGCCCCACTACTTGACCTTGTTTCCAAGTCAAAATCTTACAACTAATTAACTCGTTTAGTCACTTTTTGATTCGTGGATTGAACTTTGAAAATAACTACCTGAAAATTCCTTGGGAAAGCAACAGCTGCGCTCAATTGCGAGTAATGTTCAATATAAGCACTTTATTTTGTTCCGCATGAGAGTTTTAGCTATGAATGTACGCACACGGAATGTGTAGAGCGCTGACTGTAGAGCAGTTTGTGAAAGTTCTTCCACAGAAAACATGACTGTGTAGTTTATCTTTTATCCGTCCGTTAGTATTTCGTTTTTCAGCATTGAACTCTGCTTTGTACAAGCGTTCGTAAGCAATAGGAACCTCATCAGACGAATGATGAATCGATTTTGGGGCTCGGAACATTAACACATGCAACTACTAGCTTACTGGGTACACAGGGAGAGTGAAGCTTTCGGTTACTTATGTGTTCCTTCGATTGCAACTGTACACCTAAATTCGACTACTGGTTTTACGTTCGTTTACACACGTAAAAAGAACAAATGAATGGAAATTGAAATCGCCAACTTTCTTGTTACCGTTCTGTTCATTCGACCACAAGTGTAAATAGTTTCTCTTAAGATATTCGGAATTTAAACTATTTTTCCTGTGACATAATTTTCTCATTCAATCGGTTACATTGATAGATTTCTTAGGTTTTGTTCCCTCAGACTGTTGACGAGAATGAGAAACAGGAAGAACCTGTTGGTTTGAACCATCCGGAAGAACCGAAAGGAAGTTTCACGGAAAGTCCGGAAATGATGCACAAGTGAGTGGAATTCATTCGGATTACACACACTACTTTCCCCTCAAACGCCTTCTTGGGGCAAAATTTTACATTTTTGGAAAGAAAATTTTAACCTCACGAGATCCGAACCAAGTGGGATTGGAAACATCATGTAAGGTAAAATCATTTTGTGCTGGCAGTCAAGATAAACGTGCGTTGACGCTTAATATCGGGGATATCTCAGGGTGGATGTTGATAGTTAGAAGAAACCCTGGTCTTGTGAATTGAAACACACCACTTGGTGACTCACATGCAAGTTGACCTGACGCAGCCACCGTACTGTAATAAACCACACATCTAGACATACGGTAACAAGCCATTCAGACGAGGATGTTGTAAACAAAATCTTCACAGTTACACCTTCCGTCAAGTGTTGCAGAGCGCAAACGTGATTGCGTGAGGACTGGGATGTAATCAGGTGGCCCGAATCTATAATAACTTTGGGAAAAACAACGGTCTAGGGAACTTATCTTGGGAAGAAAGGATAAGTGTGAGACTATTTCCAACAAACTCTTCCAATAACGTCTTGATGTTTCTAGCGAGTGTGCTGGTGGAATTTGATAGCTAAATAGAGTTCACTGACTACTATAGACATCCTCCAGTCAAGAGGGCAAAACGTAATCTACAACGTAATCTATACAGTTTAGTAAACTTTCTCAGATTTCGCTCTATACTGCTTGGTGTCATACGAAGTTGTGAAACACGATTAGGCTAACTTCTGTCTTACTGTCGAAATTTAACAGGAAGAATTGAGATAATCCGAGCTTGTGGTCGTATGACTGCTGATCGGTGTGAAATCTGCTAACGTATTTCAGATCACTACGAAACACTTGACCAGCATCTCCTCCTCTTCCCTGTTCTCCCCTTCTCCGTTTACTCCTTCTCGGGATCAACGCAGCATGCGTTTACAATTGTTGTATAAGTGATTGTTATGCCCTGTATGTTTGACCATAGTTGTCTAACTGAAACCTGTAGTACTTATGCTATCATAAACAAAATTTCAGATTATCCATGGTTCGGTCAACTTTAATGGTGGCACAAAACTTTCCTAATATGCTTCAGCTTCATTGGGCATCTTAAATGCATTATCAATCCTTGGAGTGTGGTGTTCAATATGCAAAACTTTTGATGTTCTCAGAACAGGAATGTACAGGAACCAGTCAGTCACTTTAGTTGGTCAGTGTGAACTACCCAAAATTATGATTCTTATTTGCATAAATCAGTCTTCATTTTAAATTCGGTTGTTCAGGAAGGATTTGTGCTGCTTGCGCTATGAATTGGTTGACGCATTTTGTAATTACATGTGGATTTACGAACCTCTTTTAGGAAGATTTTGCTACTCTAGGTAGCTAGCGTGGTTCCAGAATTCAAATAACTACACTTAAATCGTGGCTAACCTGATTTACTGTGAGCGCCTTGTTGGATCTCATTTTTAGATCATATGAATTACCGCAAAGGTCACTCTTAATTTTAGACGCGTTCCTGCTGAACTTCATAATGTTGGATGGTGGTCACTGTTTGCAAATTACAGTGTTGAAGCATTTTGGTTGTATTTCTGGACGGGTTTCAACACAGTGTTTTAAATGTTGGTTAGGATAATCTGATAGTGTGGTTTCAAGAAACGATCTAAGTTGATGATATTGTTTTATGCTTAAACCTGAGTGAGTTGTGGACTATTATTATCGTTCACTCTGGTTGTGAATATAGTAGAGAGGTTTCGAGATAAGTTTAGACAATCAGATATCCTCTTGTGTATGCCATCTATCAAACTACCATCAATCTGACAGAATATTTTCTACTCTACCCTTGAAATCTCAGCAACAGAATATTCCAGGAGTATTTTTACGGTAGACGGGCTACCATTCATCAAAGGTTTGTTTCTCACAGTTTTTCAAACAGTTTCCGTGTACTTTTCAGTAGTTTTTTAAATTTCATTCCCGAAGCTCCCATAATTCTGTGTCAGAGCAGCGAAGGAAAAGCAAAGAGTGTATTCCAAAATCAAATGTGTATCGATTGTATTAGGTCTGTCTGTTATATTTCCATCTCGCTTTTTCTAAACTGTGTTGACCTATTCCTGAATCCTGCCAGTAACCAAGAGCACTTTATCTCATGTTGAATTCTTGGTTTGAAGAAACACAGTCACATGCAAACACTGCATTCATAGGCGTTTCAGTTTGAGAGTACATTGTTTGGAAATACGGATGTAAGAGGTCAGCATTCATGTACTACCATAACAGCATGATGGCGTGGATTACGTGACACAATGTGATATCTGTTCCCTCTTTTTGGGTACGCGCTACATCAACTGTTCTGTTGTGCTCCATCAAAACTCATACACTGACATTCCATTAAAATTATTCAAATAACTGTCGTGCACGCGGAAATCCTAGTAATTCTACCGAATTTCCAGATGATCTGTACTTCATGACATAACACAAATTTCCTCCTTCGCAATGATCTTGGAGTTGGTGAGGTAGCAGTTACAATGTCCGTAAAACGTGGATTTTTCTGGCACTCCCACATCAACATTTCTATACCAAAATCAAAAACATCTCAACAGAGGCTGCGTGCTCTTAATCACTTGACGACTGGTCTAGCCGGGACCTGGCAAACTTAAATAGGAACAATTAGAACCCATCTTCTATCTGGTCACCTCATATCAATCTACTGTCTATGATGATCGGCATTCATTCATTCTCTCACTCCGTTTACGTATTGACCAGTACTATTTTCCACTGTGCATAATTTGACCTTTTGAGTGAACCCAATCATAACGGGTTGATTGACCTGATTTGCACGTTTATTTCTTGTTTACTTTCCCAAGGCATTTTTGCCTAGATTTTTTTGAGTCTTATGAATGACTCAGTTGAACCAACCACGGTAACGGAATAACACAATTCTGTGTACACATCGAGGAACGATCTAATGGAATAGTGTTCCGGTTTGTATCTCAAACAACCGTGTTGGTGCTTTTTAACTAATGCACATTCCAAACGATGCCCAACTGGTCAGTAACCCTACAATAGGTCTAAAAGTCCTCACCTGTTTGATTGTCCCACAAACATGGCTTCATGCTGAGATCAATAAGGTAATTAGCCACTATCACATACTGGTGATAAATGGATTGAGAATAACACAACGTTATGAGCAAGTTGTAATACTCTACGTTTCAACCACCTCGGGTGGCCTTCCTCAGGAGTGTTGTAATCGAAATTACAATGTTGAACACGACGTCCAAACTATGACTCCGTTCGTACTAAATTTGGTGCGGATAACTTACATCACATACGAGTGTTAATACTTAGCAATGGTTCAATCAGATCAACTATTACACTTTCTTCACATCAAACTGAATTTAGACCATATCACCTTGTCGTTAAAATTAGCTAGATATCACAGTTGCTGAGTTGCAAAACCCCGTTCTATTTTCAACGTTTTGGGTTGCCATTCCGTGTGATCCTTGCCATGGACACGAGATCATAAGGAGGACTCTGCTCCAAATATAGTTAACTACCTCACCAAGGATTGCTGATTAACTCGTGGTTTCAGTATCTACTGGAACTGAAAATCCAATATGAAAACATTTGTTATACACCACTGAATATAACGATTGTCAGAGTAGGTGAACTTCACTTAACTGATACACAATTGATATGAGACAGACAAGACAACAGCCGATACGTTTTTACTCAACTACACGTGACATCAGAAATCACCCCACTCCAAATGAACGAAGCAGCTGACTGCTGTTGATATTGTTGTTAAGCTTACTGATAAATAAAAGGGGATTTTGGTTTCAGATACTTTGAACATCACTCACAGTGTATCGAGACAGTCGTGTTCTCACAGATTTTCTGGTCAACTATACTGTTATGGTTGTTGTTTAATTGTCGTCATCGATCAAGACGTGGCAGTTGCTAAACCCAATCCATTCATTCAACCACCACTCGATTCAGCACATTCCTATTGACACGTCCTGTGGGCAGGTTGATCATCAAATATCAAAAGCTCGTAAATGATTGGAATGCAGAAAGCTGGTTGATGGACCACAATTCAGTCGAAGTAAATTATATGACAGAGTGTTGCTATAGGGACTCACGAGTGAGTGAGGCAAGGACAGATCAGAAATTCTTGCAATGTGACATGTTAAGTGATTGAGTCCATAAGTCGGTTGCTAGCTACTCAACCGCAAGCAGTGAGTTGGCTTTACTGGATCACTACCTCAAGAGTTCGGGGTACAAGGATTTAGTTTGAAAACATATACTGTGATTATTTATCTTCGAGTACAATTGTGGTATAACAGGCAGTTTAGTTGTGAGATGTGCCACCAGGGCGAATGACAACGTACTGCTACCCAATGTATGTGAACGCATATCAGCCGTGCAAATGAGTGTACACGTTTGTGGTCCCATGTTTAACATGACCTGTACGGGAGTTCGTGCAATAAACGAATTTGCTGGCCAAGCGTCTTTGCGGTCACAACAACTGGTGCCGTGACGAACGTGAGGATGAAGATACCCTGGCCGCAGCCGTTCGAAGATGGAGACGTCCGGACGTTCCTGGAGGACTTCGAGGACGTGGCCGAAGTGGTCGGAGTCAAGACCGACCGTGGGAAGCTGGCTGCCCTGCGGACGCTGGTGAAGGGCAGGGCGAAGGCGGTGCTGGACGCAGCGCGAAGAGGCCCTGCGAAGGTGGAGTGGGCCGCTGCGAAGGAGGCGCTGGTGGCTGCGTTTGACAGCCCGGCCGACCGCCAGGAGGCCATGCGGCGGTTCAAGGCGGCCAGGCTTGGACAAGGAGCGGATCCATCCGTGTTCGCTGCCACTCTGCAAGGTTTGCTGGACAGGGCTCTGCCAGGATTGGATCAAGAACCACGACGGCAGTTGTTAACGGAGCAGTTTATTGAAGGTCTCCCGATGGCGGTTCGCGACCAAGTCCGTATTGCCCATGTCGCCCGGCGGATGGACCTCGATGAGCTTGCGAAGGTGACGCGGGAGTTGGGAGTAATGTCCGTGGCCTCAGTGGATGCGAACGACAATACGGACAAGAAGACACTGGAAGAAATGCAGAAGACAATGGAGCAGCTCGCAGCGGATGTGGCTGCCTTGAGAACAGCACCACGGAAGAACGATCGACTAGGAGGCTGCTTCATCTGTGGGGAAAAAGGACACTGGAAGAAGGATTGCCCAACCCGGCGGATTAAGAGGTTTAAAAATAGTGTTTCATGATTGTTTCTTTTGTTGGGCGGGTCAACTAGTAATGGGAGCAATTGAGAGGGGGCCGTACATACAAAGGTTGAAGTTGACGGAGAGATAGAACAGTGCTTGGTCGATACAGGGGCAGCTATTTCGTTGATTGCTCGCGCAGAAAAGCAAAACGTAGAACCGACATCCATGATGATCAGGACAGTTGGAGGTCATAGTTTACTGGTTGACGGTGTGAAAGAATGTGGGGTGCGTATCGGCAGCCATATCGTAAAGCATAGTTTCGTTGTGTCCCCAGAAACCAGGCAAACGATCCTTGGAGCCGATTTCCTCACTGCAACAGATGCCGTGATTGACTTGAAGCTCAAAAAGTTGTCAACCAGGTATGGCTCCTTGACACTCACGGGACAGCGACAGGATAGCGTCAACCAAGTACGCGCGGCTAAAACCCCACTTGCACAGCCCCTTGCTCCAGTCCACGGTCGAGAAATACGCGGAGGTATTTACGAACGACGATGATCCGTACGGATTCTGCAACTGGATTGCACATGAAATACCAACAATCGGAACATTTCGACCTCACGGACCCCGCAGGATACCGGTTCATCTTGAAGAGGAATTGAAAAGGCAAATACAGAACATGCTGAATGAGGATGTTATCGAAGAAGCCAACAGCCCGTACAACTCGCCTGTTCTCCTGGTGAAGAAGTCCAACGGGAAGTACCGCTTTTGTGTGGATTTTAGACGGCTGAATGAGGTAACACAGAACACAGTTGTGCCAATACCGTCCGTCGCTGATATTTTTGATAAGCTGCAACAGGCGAAGTTGTTCACGGTGTTGGACTTACGCTCCGGATACTGGCAGGTACCAATCAAACCCACGGATCGTGAGAAAACCGCATTCACGGTAGGCGAAAAACAGTACCAATTCAAGCGCATGCCGTTTGGCCTATCCGGGGCACCGTTCACATTTCGACGCCTGATGGTTCAGCTGGTAAAACGACTGGATAATGTGGCGGTATATGGAGATGACATTGTTATATATAGTAACACGGAATCGGAACATGCTGCCCATATAGATGCTGTCTTAAATCGAATTAAGAACTCAGGACTCCGGATTAATGCCGACAAGTCACAAATCGGACGATCATCGGTGGTGTTACTGGGACACAAGGTGGGTCAAGGTGAAATCAGGCCTCTGCCGGAGAAAATATTGACAATTAGAGAGGCCGTGGCTCCGAATTCTAAGCGCACGCTGAGACAATTTCTGGGTCGAGCAGGGTACTACAGTCGGTTCGTGAAAAATTTTCACTCCATTACATCACCATTGTACGAACTCCTTCGAAAAGACAAGAAATTCGAATGGACCGACGATGCCCAGAGGGCGTTCACGCGAGTGCAACAAGCGATGAACGAGCAACAACTGACACTGAAACTTCCGAATACAAAAGAAACGTTTATCGTAGCAGCAGATGCCAGTGACCGTGGCATTGGGGCAGTGCTCAAGCAAAGGGAAGGAGTAATCGAATATGCCAGCAGAGTCCTGACCCCAACGGAGCAGAAATATTCGACCATTGAGAAGGAATGTTTGGCAATCGTCTGGGCACTGGACAAGTGGAGGCCGTACCTGTTGGGTCAACAGTTCCACGTGGAGACAGATCACAAACCTCTCGAGTGGATCAGGACTGCGAGGGACCCGAGAGGCAAATTAGCCCGATGGGCATTGCGTTTACAGGAATATGATTTCACGATCAATCATGTGCCTGGTTCGAACAATTGCGTCGCTGATTTTCTTTCTCGACCGCAGATAGACGACGAACTCCCCAAAGTGACCTTTGGAGTCAACGGCTTAGTAATGGAGCAGGACCCACAAACACTAGTGCGTCTACAACGTCAGGACAAGGTCCTCCGGAAAGTGATTGAAGCTCTGGCAAGAGGCGTGAGGATCCCAACAAATACTAAGGATGAAGAGTTGAAAATAATCGCATCCCAATGGAGAAGAGTTGGCTTAAACAGTGCGGGCGTATTAACGTGGCAGCGTGGCGTTGGGCGCTCTTGCGTGGTAGTCATCCCGAGACAACTGAGGAGGAAACTGGTAGCAAACTGCCATGAAATGGCACACACCGGATGCACAAGGACATACAATCTGCTGCAACAAAGAGCATATTGGCCGAAGATGAAAGAGGACGTGCTTGCATGCCAGCAGTGTCAGTTACTGAAAGGCGACAATCGGGGAGCCCAACAGCCCTTACAGCCAATACCAGTCTCCGAAATCGGTGAACTCTGGTCGATGGATCTTATGGGCCCATTTCCACTGAGTGCCCGCGGTAACCAGTATGTTTTGGTCATGACGAACAAATGGGTTAACTGAACGTAACAACCGAACGGTCAAAGAATGGTTATCAGCCAAAGGAGGCGACTGGGAGTCGCGTTGCCACTGGTGTTATTGGCCCACCGGGCGTCTGTCCAGGCGAGCACGAAGAAATCTCCATTTCAATTGATGTACGGGAGAACCCCTCGACTTCCGGTGGATCAGGACATTGGAATATGGCCAGAGTACAGTGATTCCACCAAGGAATTGGTTGCCGAAAGAAGAAGAGCCAAACGAAATCTGAAAGCATCGCAGGCACACACAAAGGAGCAATCCGCAACGCAACGGCTCGGCAAAACTAGAATGTTCAACCTCGGAGAAAGGGTGAAGTATCGAGATCATCGGAACACGGGTGCCAGCGGCCCAGGATCAAGAAAACTTCTGCCTAAATGGAAAGGTCCGTATTTGGTAATTTCCAGACGGGGCCCAGTATACACGATCAAGAGGGACGGCGAGACGAAACGAGTGCATGCCAGTGAGTTAGCAAAGTGGCACGAAATGCCGGCGCAGCGAACCAGAAGATCAATAATCCGGGAGGCAACACCGCGTCGGTCGGAGAGGATTCGTCAACAGATGCACAGGAGCCAAGGAACCTCAGAAGGTGGAGGAGTGTTTCGTTGTGAGTAGTATACTACTCACAAGCGACATTCGGGAACAAAGGGCAAGCCCCAACGCCAGGAAGACGACGGACCAGAAGTGACTATTGGAATAGTGTGTACGCGCTATGGGAGAAGTGCCACCAGGGCGAATGACAACGTACTGCCACCCAATGTATGTGAATGCACATCAGCCGTGCAAATGAGTGTACACGTTTGTGGTCCCATGTTTAACATGACCTGTACGGGAGTTCGTGCAATAAACGAATTTGCTGGTCAAGCGTCTTTGCGGTCACAACACTATTAGCTATTTCAAAATTATAAGGTTTCAAACAAACGTATCCAGAGAACATACACTGGATAAACTCTTGTTATCTGCATTAGTAATTTTTGCTCTACGGTTTACGGCACTCTCAGTGTGTTGTCCAATCAGGTGAGGTTGTCCACAAAGGGATTATTCTAAAAAATGACTGATAATCAGCAAAAGTGCCTTAGGCACACCATACCAACAAACAAATGTGCGTGTCTAAACTTGCAACCCGTTGGGATCATGCGCAACGCTGATTTCCGCGGCTGATCCGTTCAGACCAGACAGTGGCATACTGATCACTATTTGTTCAGTCCAACAATATCAAATACTCATGTTGGAATAGTGCAGGCTGAGCACTGCACATCACTATGTTTACTGTGCACAGGTGTGTAATAATAATGGAAAAATATAGGGATGGATTATACAGCACCTGGCGTCATTACTTCAGTTACTCTTGATGATCCCATTTTAGTCGGCATTTTTTATGTTTCCACAGAAAAAAATGTTAGAATTTCTAATAAGAAATGTTTTTTTGACTAATATCAATTGAACATCGCCCACAGTTGACTTCGGCCTTGGCTTTCGCGCGGACTTTTCAACCAGGCCTAATACGCCCAATATGAGGTCCGCTGCGAAGAGATCAACGGGGTAGCCTTATATAAGTGTGGGCCTGAGTTTAACTCCAGGCCGTAGCAAGGATAGGCACTAATGACGGGATCTATCAGGAGCGAAGTCTGGGTATCGAGGGTGGTTTCACTTCGGGTAATTGTTCAATCTGACTGATTACGTATCAGCTGCTCCATACATGAGATTCGAATCTAGTGAATGAGTCATATGACGAGATTTCTGCAATTTGGTGCCTCTATTATAAACATCGTTCAATAAGCGTGTATTTGTCATTTCTGTAACCCTCTGGTTTCCATGTCGACCATCTACAGTGTTTTGCACTATGGACGTTGTGATTGAAGTTCTTTAGCTTACTCCTCATGTTTATTCAAGAAACTGCACGCATCGCTTGTGGAGGTTCCAATGCCTTGGATGAACTGCTCGGTTATCTTCTCTTTTCTTGGTTGCCAAAAGTTGAGCTTTCTTGCCCGATATGCGAAAACCAACTGTGATTCATCTGTTAAAATTACAGACCTGCCTTGTTTATTGCTCAATGAAGAGTGTTAAATTACCAAAATGTCTTGTTTGCTCAATTACTGACGGTAACATTTGTGAGCATCATCTTCACACAAATCTTTCACCCGTAGTTTGTAGCGATATCCATTTCAATTGCTTATGCTTCAACCTAGCAAACAGGCTACTAAACTTGGGAGCATGAGGAGACAATCGGTAAGGACGAGAGAGTTGGGACCGACAACCTGATCAGATGTTTGTGGTGACGTCCGTGGACTGCTAAATAGTGACACCAAGACGTCAGGATCGCCATATTCAGCCAACAGATGTTTCCAAACAATGAACGGCGCTGCCAAACTTATGACCGATTAAAAAGAACCGTAACGCATGAGATGTATTTCTTCACTGTTTGGTATGACCGACACTTTCAACAATTTGTTCACGACTGACGCATATCCGATTACACAAGCATGAGGTCTTTCGGCTATCTGTTACTCAGCTCGGTTTTTTAATAACCTCCGCAGTCTTGTGAAAAATTAGTCATAACGTTAAATTAGTAGTTCTGTTAGCTACCCTGTCTGTCGAAGATGTGGCTGCGTAAATGCCGATTACTAATCTTCATGGATGCATTAAGCCATCCCTTTACTTGATGTGACTGACTTCAGTCAAGTTACGGACTGACTTTAACTATATACGCAGTATCATAACAATCAGTACAAAAGGCAGTTGGTTAGATGCAAGTAAAAAGATTACCTGGGGAAAAATTAACGATTAATCATAACATAATATTTTTATTGCTTCAAACTTAGCAAGGAACTTATGGCAGAACTCGTGAAGCCCGCACACTTTGGTTGGTTCAACTATTGTTATGCGAGTGTGAGGCAGTGAGGCCAGGTCTTTCGGGTCAGTGCGATTTCTCTTTCGATTTCAAACGATCGTTAACTTTTCTGAAAGGTTACCATAGGGTAGCACTGTTCTATCAAAATGAACCACCGACGTTGAAGCAGCATAATAAGAAAAAGCGGAATGCCGTACTGTTCACATTCTAATTCTGCAATTTAGCGCCAGACAGTTTCTCAGGGTACACTCAAGGAATTCACTGGGTATAATTTGTGAAAAGCTGCTTCAATGGGCCAAAACCACGTGACGGAAACAACTTAGTCTCATAAATGTAAAAAGTCCCATTTCATACAGCCTTTATGATGGAACCTGACTTATTGCGATCAACAAAGTAAACGGCTTCTCTCCAACAGTTTTTCGAATAAATGAAATCGTGAAAAGGAAACCTCCCCAAAATCTTCGATATTGTTCCTGGTAAAGATAAGGAATTTTGGAGCAAACTCTAGAAACCTTCTACCAGGTTTGTCGTAGCTTGCTGTGCACACTGCACAGTGACACTGTTTTTCTTATGGATATACTAAACTACCGAGTAATCGGATACAAACCTTGAAAAGTTGTTTTGTCAGTATAAGTAAACGTTCTGTTTATTATGTCCAGTACTGAGAAGTCAAATCGGTTGCCGACTTATTCTGGTACGCAATCTGTATCATTGTCTTCATAAGACACCTATAGTGTCTGTGATCCCATGCGACTATGCTCTGATATGGTATGCCAGAAAATTTGACTGTCAAATGGTTGAATCAGTTGGAAAGATTAGATAATCACTTAATGCTTCTAACTTCTGAGCAGATGCAGAGCTCAAAGTTAAGTTTATTGTTACTCAGACAGTAAAAATCATGTTCAGCGCCAATTTGATTAGAAAGCACACTATTCACAGTAGTCACGGACAACTTACGAATATTTCCAAGCTCTCGATTGAGTCACTGACGTTAATTGGTGTCAGTGACAAATTCACTCATTACCATTAATATTTCTCTAGTTGGCTCTACTCAGCATTTTCTTTAAATAAAGTCCACTGTGGTAGGTTTTCAGCGTACGGTGAACCCTTTCGCAAACAATAGACCGATAATCAA
>LOND01003725.1:13349-23434 GCA_014220965.1 Paragonimus kellicotti
ATTTTTACTTGGTATTATTTATGCCTCTTGTGATCTATTTTGAGTTATTTCTTGGGTTTTCCATTCTATAGAATGTGGACCGAATTACACACGTAAAATGGAAACCATGTTCCAGGACATCGAGCTCAGCCGGCAGTTGAGCAAAAACTTTCGTGCATCCTGTCCTGTCGTGCATGCAATCGAGTTGAGTGTCATTGTAATATGTCCTGCTTCTTGGCCACCTTATCAGCAAACCACAGGCCACCTATCCACCAGAGGTAAGTTCAGTCACGATGTGTAGCTAGTGTTGCAGTCATCGTTATTATTGTATCCGTTATTTCTGTGCACTCCTAACATTTGCTTTATGTATCATTAAGCCTGATTCAAGCGTGTCTTATAGTTATATTTTCTCCTTATGCTTCGTCTGATTTGTCTGTGGGCGGCGACATACTTCGCTGACGTGTTTTCCTAACAGGTACTTCTAGTTTTTCTGTAAGCTTGTTAATCTTGCTTCGCAAATAATTTGTCTTCGATTGTCTTACGAATGTCGACCCACCGTTTGCCGAGCCGTGCAGTTTTCATCCGATCTGGGTTTAAATGGGAACACAAATTAGATGGCCCTTATTTGATACGGGCCCCATTTATTAAAGCTTTGACGTTCTAGTTTTGGTTCCGTATACAATTATCGACCCGAACCGACAAAATGGTGTTGTTAGCACATTGATAAGAATAACGTACTTACCTCACAACCGTTTTCCGTTCGATTTGCTTTCCTTTTTTTCCCTCATTTCTTTTAATACATAAATCCAACACACTAGACGAATATATATATATATATATATATATATATATATATATATATATATATATGTACATATTAAGTTATGGCACTTATCTGATATGGTCGTTACAGTTAGGCAAGAACTGAACCTGTCATAAAATCCCCTGGCAAACGAATTCCTTTGTTGAATCCCTACATTTTCACATACTTAGATGGTTAGGCCACGTACTGAGGATGTCAGGTAGTCGTCTGTCACACCGATCACTCTTTGCCGACGCTGCGGAAACAATCGCTGAGCTCATTCCTTGGACATGTTACGATCACTGGATCATTCATTCGAGACGGACGAACTGTATTGCGATGGTTTTTAGTTAGAAGTGTCAGCAAGTGTTACACCCGAAGCATCGTCTTCAGCGCAGTTGAAAAGCAGTCTTAGTGATGGCCACTTAATTTTACGATGGAAATGATGGTTTATGTATTAAAAGAAATGAGGGAAAAAAGGAAAGCAAATCGAACGGAAAACGGTTGTGAGGTAAGTACGTTATTCTTATCAATGTGCTAACAACACCATTTTGTCGGTTCGGGTCGATAATTGTATACGGAACCAAAACTAGAACGTCAAAGCTTTAATAAATGGGGCCCGTATCAAATAAGGGCCATCTAATTTGTGTTCCCATTTAAACCCAGATCGGATGAAAACTGCACGGCTCGGCAAACGGTGGGTCGACATTCGTAAGACAAGTCGAAGACAAATTATTTGCGAAGCAAGATTAACAAGCTTACAGAAAAACTAGAAGTACCTGTTAGGAAAACACGTCAGCGAAGTATGTCGCCGCCCACAGACAAATCAGACGAAG
Source organism: Paragonimus kellicotti (assembly GCA_014220965.1). NCBI lineage: Eukaryota > Metazoa > Platyhelminthes > Trematoda > Plagiorchiida > Troglotrematidae > Paragonimus > Paragonimus kellicotti. Next base: position 14,967 of record LOND01003725.1, read on the forward strand.
CATAAGGAGAAAATATAACTATAAGACACGCTTGAATCAGGCTTAATGATACATAAAGCAAATGTTAGGAGTGCACAGAAATAACGGATACAATAATAACGATGACTGCAACACTAGCTACACATCGTGACTGAACTTACCTCTGGTGGATAGGTGGCTGTGGTTTGCTGATAAGGTGGCCAAGAAGCAGGACATATTACAATGACACTCAACTCGATTGCATGCACGACAGGACAGGATGCACGAAAGTTTTTGCTCAACTGCCGGCTGAGCTCGATGTCCTGGAACATGGTTTCCATTTTACGTGTGTAATTCGGTCCACATTCTATAGAATGGAAAACCCAAGAAATAACTCAAAATAGATCACAAGAGGCATAAATAATACCAAGTAAAAATAACAGCAGTCGAAATGAACCATGGATCCTGTGCGAAGATGAACATACACACTGTCTCTGGTAATTTGAGCGGACCGTCGTTTAGCCGAAAGGAGAACAACGGACTGATTTCCTGAATGTACGTATTTTCAGGTTTAGTAGAGTCCTATCAAAACGGTTAACCTTCAGATTAGCTGAAGATGAAATGCAGGAAGATGTTTGTGCTGTTAGGTCTATCATATATATATGTATACATATATATATATATATATATATATATATAGCTGCATGTAGCACTAACTGACTGGCACATAATTACCGAACTAAATATTTGACATTAGCAGTTCACAGAAAGAGGACAATGAGGGAAAGCAATAACGTCTTTTAGTAAATGAGCCTTCCAGAATGATCGCCACACACTAACAATCCATGCGGATTAGGGACGTGCGCCAACCTAACGACCGGATTCATATTGTTCGTAAGGGCATTTCATATTGAACATGATTTTTCTGTTTGTAATTTGACGACAGAGAGCCGTTTACCACCTTTCAACTTTCACGGAAATGATAAATACTTCTGAACGTCGAATGAATGTAAAGAATGCAGGCGGTCACGAAGTAAACTGGAACTTGTGGCAGCTTTCCGTTGGGTGTAAAAAATCGTTGTTTCAATAAAGCAGCAAAGTAGTAAGAAAACACAGCAGAAAACTTGATCTCAGCTTGGGTTCGTAATCGACTGAGACAAAATATACGAATACCACACGGAGGCAGCGTGAAAGCCAGAGAAGAGTACCGGAACGCCAGAACATCCATGAACAATAGAACCGGAGCCAGTTTGGGAAAATAAACATTCTTAATGAGGTTCGCATGGCGACACTGGGCGTAACAAGTGACTGTACGGATATGACGCAAAAACAACCGTTATATTACATCGTGACACCAAAAGATAAGTATTGCGAACATGGTGCTGAGCTCATTATGATGGGTAGTCTAAAAACGCACAGCATTTACCGTTAACAAGATGAACCAACACTATGCCTACACACTTCCAGGAAACCAAGATTGCCGTAATATTCAGACTCTCCACGACAAAAATGTAGAACTATCCAATATTCCACAATGACTTCGACAGCGTAGGTTGTACTGCGCCCAAACTGAAGAACATCAATTCGCCACGTATAGTGAGAAATAAAGGCAAGAAATAAAAGGAATAAAAAAAAGAAAAAGTATTAAGGAGTAATATGGAAAGCGGGAAAGAAGGGAAAGTTAAAGAAAAAGTTTAAAAAAAAGTAAAAAAGAAGTAAAGGGTTAAAAAAGTAAAAAAATAAAAAGGAGTGAGATAAGAAAAGGGGGTACAGAAAAAAAATAAAAGGAAGAAAGGGAAGAGTGAGAAAAAGGGGAGGGAAGAATAGTGAAAGGATATCTAGTAAGAGATGTTAAGAAGGGGAGAAAATAGGAAAGAAAAGATGAGAATATGGAAGATAAATGATAAGAGAGGAGTAGAGGAAAGAGGGGGTTAAATAAAAAAAGAAAAAGGGAGGGGAGTACTATTAAGGGAAGTTATAAAGTAAGAAAAGTAGAAAATAATAAAAAGAATAAGGATAAGTTTTGGAGTCAATGAGAATGGTCACAAAAGTAGCCTCCACAAAACCACAAGGCCACTTACATCGGTGCACATCACTTTTCATTTCCAACCACGTATGAACATGACGCAAGAGTCAGTTGTACGCAACAAAACAGTCACATGATATAAGCGCACGCCAGCACAATGTTCTACATACGAGGGAATGTGAAAGCCGATTGAGTATAAGGGTAATTCGAGGACAGATGAGTACTCATTCAGAGAGGTCAATGAAAGCAAGTTAATTTTAATTCCGTCATACCACAAAATGCATTGGTTAGTGAGTTGGGCAAACGCATTATCTTGACTTTCATGTTAACACACAAAAAGAGGAAAGATCGCTGAACGACTTCTGAATAAGGGATCCACCAGTAATTTTATCCATACGAAAAGAGTACGAAGAACGTGGTTAATTATGACTTAAAACAGATTGTCATTACATGAATGCGTTGGAGTATAAACCAACGTCTAGGATACAAGAATCACACAAAAGATATCACAAGAATACATTTAGCCCAATGATCGGAAGGCTTTGTATTTTAACATCATGAACGCAGCCAACGAAGTTTAATTTCCGACGAGTCCTAGCAAGGATGAAACTCGAGTCCAATGATTCTTTTCCAAACAGGCTGAATGGGAGATCAATTGTGACCAACTGCGATCAACTGTAAATATTTAACATATATCAACCAAAATCTCACACTATTCACGGACAAACATCCGGTGTTGTACAAAATGATTTGAAACCAAACTTTAGACACTTCAGCAGGGAGGCGCGAACGTCCGTAACTACAAAAAATTCATTATGCGTGGTCCCGATGCGTGAAAGTAATATTACCATACAATGCGAAATGAAGGACTGTCTTTCATAAAAACAATATTAGGCAAACGATGATAAATTGGGGCACATTTTGAAGGGAAAGTGAGCAAATTGAATGTTCTGGATAAAAGAGAAAAGGCTCGTTCCTACTACACCTCATTGGATATATTTAAACTGTTAACATAACTATGGAGAAGTAGAACAATCTTCCATTAAAAGTATACCGGGATATATAAGACTCAAACCACAGAAATATGGCTCTTCTTCGCGGAACGCATGTCAGAAGGATTAGCCCACAGTCTTGATGTGAACCCGATCGGGACTGATTAGAAATGCACAAGAGATTGTCAGAATCTATGACCCACGGGGGAAAAACAGGATGTCTAACAGCGAGAATGGAATGATCTGAATCCAACCTACCTTGTTTTAACGGCGAGAAAAACGCCGAAACTGTACATACACATTTCGAGGAGAAACAGAATTACATCCGAACAGCTTCCTCTCGAAGACTACATGCAGTTTCGTCACGGGATGTAGTTTCCGCACCGTCACACGTGTTGCGATCGATTCTACGACTTGATTCAAATAGCTTTTAAAGGTAACTATTTTAAGACACCTAGATCTCTAAAAGTTAGCCGCTATCTTAGTTGCACCAAATGCCTTACATTTTTCACGTAGGAATATCGACACGAAATTAACTGATGGACTGTGAAATGCCAGTACAACACACGTATTGAGGGAATGTTCGTAGTGTTGTGAATCTAATAGTTGTTTCACCGTAATGACGATTTCGAAACATGAAGCGATCGACTGGTAAGCAACGAAACGACAAAAATTGCTTACCTAGCCTCCCGCCCAAGTGTTCTGATACCTTTTATGTACTGCTACCTTTCATTGATCTTTTCTAAATGCTAAAGTCCAGGGTGTTTGAGTGTGATGTTTTGGAGTACAACAACGCACAGTTAAATACGGTCATCAGGAATTGTTTTATTGGCACGTCTCCTGATGCTGACTTGTGAATCCTACATTTTTACGTAGCCCAAGAACTATTTTATGAGTCGTTAATTGTTACGGTTCAAGTATCATGGTCACAATGATACCAAACAGTGATAGCATTTTGCAGAATGCTATCCATTCTTAATTCCATATTGTCTCCGCCAAATAGCCCACATTAAGTGGACTGATCGCGTGAGCAATACGGCAGTTCGCCGGCGCGTATTCCGGAACGCTCGCGCGATCAATTGGTCAACTACTCACGTTGCACAGCCTGCGATGGTTAGGTCACGTACTCCGTATGCCAGCTGAGCGTTTACCGTACCGGGCATTATATACTGAGACCACCAACAGTTGGGTGAAACCACGTGGTGGTCAAGCGACAACGTGGTCACGAAATATGAGAACCCTGACTGCTCCACTGAGTAAAGTGGGTAGGTGTCGCCTGCCTGGATGGGGTCCTCGTGATCACTCAAACCGCTGGTTGGAGACGCTATCCGAGATGGCGGCGTGTCGCAGTCAATGGCGTACCTGCATCCATACCATTTCTAGTTCTTTTGCTTAGACTTCTATTAATTTTCAACCTTCTTAGTAACGTTTTCTTCTAGGATATTCCACGTCACTGTTGAGGTGAGCGGCAGCCCGAGCCACAGTACCTTTTGGTCAGGCTCATGGCTGATATGATGATGATGATGATGATGATGAACATGTTTCTGATAGAATATGCACGCGATAATGCCTCGAAAAGAATATCAAATCACTCGCGATCCGACCAAAGCTCCCAAACCGCTTCACGTAATGCTGTCCACTGAATTTCATCTCAAATGTTACCAATAAACATTGTTTCTATCGACTAAAGACCATCCCATAAGAAGTTATTGTTAGCTTTTCCACAATTTAAATAAAGAAATCCAATCACCCTACTTTACTACTGTAATCCATCTTGACATCCTTCTTCGTATCTGATTGAATTAGTCTAAACATACGCTTTCTCTAACAGTTCTCTAAATTTCCTGTAAAAACTGATTGGAATTTCTGTTATCATCTCAAAAATTAGTTATGAAGTTGGAGTAAGCTTGCAGTTTTTTCTCACGGCTTTCGCGTAATTTTGATAGGTCCTAAGTTAGAAGACTGGAAATTTATACAAACGAACAAGTTCTCTCTTTCAAAGCAGCAGTACCCAACGTTCATTGTTATGTCATTACAGCTTATCCTGGATATTTGCAGAAAATTGAGAACCGAAAGTTTATGCGGATACTTTCCAACGTTTAAATTTAGATTTATCCTGCTGTATGTCAAATCCGTCTATTATATATATATATATATATATATATATATATATATATATATATATATATAACCCTCCATATCAAAAATGCTTTTATAAGAGTAACTAGACTCACTTTTTGAGCAGTTCGTTTAAAATCACTTTTAATCTCCTATCACCACAAACCAATATGTAATGACTCTTGCACACTTTCCCACTTGTTATTGTTCTCCCATAGCTTCTCTAAACTATTTGGAGAAATGTTCCAAACCCCTAAATAGATTCATTAAATTTCCGTACCCAAATAGTAGTGTCAAGCATACACATTCCATTATTGCTACTTTTCAATCGCACTTGAAAGCACGTGCTGATTCAAACCACCTTGAGAACAGTCATCCACCATTTCCACATCTATTCTAATCGCTATCTAAACCTGTAACAATATCTATCCATACACTCATGTACGCACGCACCCAAGCCACGAATACAATATTCTAATTCGATGCCTTAAGGGTCACATGCCGGAACAAATACTCAAGGCTGCTCTCTCTACACCAATCTTTATTTTCACGGATAGCTAGAAAGTAACACTTGATAAACAGGTCGTTTAACTGGTGACATCAAAAACCGGATAACTCCGTAAACATATACATAGAAAATGGTGGTAGCAGACATGAAAACTGACAAAGCAACAACAACAAAAATGGACATGTACTTGCCCTGTTTCAGTTTTGACAGCATAGCTTTCTCAGCGTCAACGGACGCGCTTTTGTTCAGTAAAAGTCTTTTAGCCAGTTCCTTCGTGTAAAATGCTTCAAATATATCTTTGCCATCAATGTAGCGGAACAACATCATGGTCTGCAAAACAGGAACAGAAAGAATGTGTACCGCACACAAAGTTACGGTGGCAGAGGTGTACGGTGAGGCTAAAATGCAAACCACGGATCACATTGTTAAAGGTTTAAACTGTGGTGACTGCTCCTGTTTCAGGTTTTGCAGCCTGACAATATCTGTTCTCACGTAACATATTATGCGACATGATAGCAAAAGCCTGGTGATAGGCGAAAAGCTTAAAATGCGACACGGACCGACAGTGGAACCTATCTTTAGCTAACAGTTAAAATTTGTGAAGGTGTACCTTAGATATAGTAATAACCATAAATATTTGCATTTAAATGTCAAATATCATATAATTTTACTAATAAGTTGACGTCAGCAAAAAAAATGACATAGTCTAACGGTAGTACCTTATCCATCAATTTATCCAACTCTTCTTCCGTCTGCGCCTTATTTCCAGAGCGCAGATGCGAATCCAGGTATTTTGCAAGGAATTCTGCTGGTTTGTTTGGACGCTGATTAATGAATTCTTCGTAGGCTTCCTGTAAAACACGCGTAAAGCTGGCATCATTTGCCAGGCAAGTGACAATAAGTTCAGATAAGTAATCACGAAAGTTGAGCAGACTCTGAATCATTGTCCGATCTTTCTCCGGATCTTGCGTACGATTCTCGACGAGGTCCCGACCAACCTGTATGACATACTGTCGGAAATGACTGCGTAGTTTGTCAATACCATTGGGAACCCTCGATAATAATGCGTAGAACAGACGCAACTGCCCAGTTTCTTTAGCTTTCAGAGATCCAACTAGACCGGTGTCCAGTAAATGGTCCAGTGTTCGCGTGAGCAACTCTGAAACCAGCGTGGAAATTAGAATTTGTCGAGTAGAAATAGGTTCTAAGTAAGAAGCTAAACGCTCCTCCTCTTCGGCAATCCGTTTGTCCACATGGGCCAGGTATTCGGGGACATTCATAACACGCAGAAGTGAGTCAGCCTCATGGGCGTAGAACTGTTGACTTTGAAATATGAATTCCATAAGAAACACGGACTGATACAACTGAGAGAAATATGGAAAATTGATTAACAATACAGGGAACTGTCTCACATGGGGCGAAAACAGACGAATATACACAAGAAGAAGAGAAAAAATATTTAACGATACTCAGAAACCTTGAAAACTTGAAACAGTCGATTCAACCAGGATAAAATTCACAAACCGGAGAAAATCGGTTACACCTACAAATAATAACGCCATCGATAGAAAAATTTACAGATTAGAACGAAAGCTAGTGGTGTCCAACAACGAACCGCATTCTAGTGTTTGCACCTGCCCCACATGCAGTTAACACTAAATTGACTGACCTGCTTGAAAACACAAACAATGTGTAATCTATTGTAAGATATCCGCACCAAATTCAGTAGGAATGAAGTCAAACAATTTGGGCGTCGTTTTTAACATGTTATTGATAAATGGATTGAGAATAACACAACGTTATTGTGGTGGATTATCAAGCGGGAGGTGAGAGTATTCCAACACTTGGCGGAATACCTCAACGCGGGGAGGTCCGTCCAAAAGCCCACAGCGAGCAGATCGGGGACAACGTGGGCGACCGGATGAGTCATCGCTCGACTGGATCGGACCAACGGGCGAGGCACGGCAGGCAAAATAAGACGGATGACCTGATCGGGGGCGCCGTTATTCCAACACTCAAGGGAATATCTCGACACGGTCGCGGAATACGGTCAAAACCCACAGTGGATAGATTGCGGACAACACGAGCGACCGGACGAGCCATCGCTCAACAAGATCGGACTAACGGACGAGGAGTGGCAGGCGGAAAACCCCCGATAGAAGGCGCCGATCACACACATAAACCGGGCAGAAGTGCACACGACGTGTGAGCGGAAACCGGGGCGTGTTGTGGACTGGAATGATGACTCATAAACGCGAGCGTGCATGCGTAGGAAGGCCACCCGAGGTGGTTGAAACGTAGAGTATTACAACTTGCACATAACGTTGTTTAACCTAGCTGCGCAACCTCAGACGGGAGTTATCAACTTGAAATCAATGCAACTTTGTGTGAACTAAAGTTGAAAAATGATAATTCTACAAGGTAGTTTTATATTAATCTGATTATCCTACTTGTTGGTCGAACAAGTTAAATATTACTCCATTGACCACACGTGAAATATGACGGAATCCTCATCCGTTGTCCGAGTAAAACGAGAAGGGAAAAAAGGTACTGTCGTGAAAACTCCGGTTGGGTTACAATCCTCGACAGTACTGAAGCCGACGAACAATCATAGAACTGAACGGTTAGGAACGAAACATCACTTACATTTACAATGGTCCGATGGTAATGACATTTGATTACTAATTAAAAGGTTGCCAGTTCACGCCGGTAACCGCAACTGACTTTGCCTAGCACTGGCAGACTAAAGTATCTAGCGTCGCACGAGATTTTGAATGACACCTAACAGCTAGCATCTTGCGGTGTAAAAGCTGTAAACCCGACCTGAATTAATTTATGTCCGTTGACAGGTTTCGTATTAGGTGGA